>JAJHSJ010000755.1:0-55675 GCA_021015155.1 Magnolia officinalis
AAAGATCAAAATCCAACGGTCCAACGCGTGTTATTCAAGACACGGGAAGATTTCGAGCAAACCTCTATTTGAATGAAAAATAAGAAGATTGATAGCTTACAAATGCACATAACAAATGAATATAATCATCATTTCAAGGGATAGGATCTGATCGGAGTTCGGCGTTGCGTCGTTTAGAGGGAGCTGAAGGTGGCAATGGAACTCCTCTTGGAAGGAAGTTGAACATCTGGCCCATCTCGAGATTTCGACGGTCAGGGATGATTCGATGATGATCGGTCGAACGGACGGCTCCTATTACGCCTGGGAGCTGGGCACGATAAGTGGGATTGAGCTCGGTGTTACGTCGCTTGGAGTGACCGGAGGGAGGCAACGGGGCTCGTCTTGGAAAGGAGTTGGGAGAAACTGTCTCGAGCTTTCTATGATCGGGGATGAGATGATGATGATTGGTCGAACGGACGGCTCCGATTACGCCTGGGAGCTGGACACGATCAATGGGACTGAGCTCGGTGTTGCGTCTTTTGGAGTGACCGGACGGAGGCAATGGAGCTCGTCTTTGGAAGGAGTTGGGAGAAAGTGTCTCGAGCTTTCGATGATGATTGGTGGAACGGACGGCTCTGATAACGTCTGGGATACGGGCAGGATCACTAGGTCCAAGCTCGGTATTTCGTCTTTTGGAGGGACCCGAGGGGGGCAGTGGTACTCCTCTTGGGAAGAAGTACTTGAATGTCTGGCCTTGTGGGAGAGAACCCATCTCGAGCTTTCGATGGCCAGAGATGAGATGATGATCGGTTGAATGGACGTCTCTGATGTCACGTAGGAGGCGTGCACAATCACAGGTCGCCAGGAGGGCCAGGAGAAGGAAGCAAGGAAGAAATTTAGATGGTGGTGGAGAAGAAGAACCCATTAGATTTTATTTTTTTTTCGCTTTTGGTTCTGAATTCGGGAATAATGAGACATTTTACGTGTCTCGGGCTGTTTATATTAGTAGAAGAAGCGTGTACTTCACGATAACACGGCACCCAGGTGGAAGCCTGGCTATTCAAACACTCACGGACCCGACACACTTTAAGACCCGGTAACCGAGATTAGGTGGCCGTACTAAAGGAAAATGTTACTACCGTTGAAACCTTCCTGGGGTCGTGAGTGATGTTTACATGCCATCCATAGCGTTCATAACGTCACTCCTACTGGATGAACTGAAAGCACAAATATTAGCATGATTCAAAACTACTGTGATCCCACGAGTATTTCAACTGTGAACATTTAACTCTCACATTTTCGGCCCACTTTAGCATTGGATCCAGTTCATTTTTGGCACCATATGCTAAAATGAACTCACAAAACGGATGGACGGAGTGGATTTCACACAAACATCACATTGGGCCAAACCTGGGTTCCCAGCGCACAGGAACTGCCTGCGAAAGGCTTTGGCAGGAAATCCGTTTATCAGGGGACGCGGTTTGGCTAGTGACGCTGCCACTAGCCAGGTGGCTAGTGGTCGGTGCTATGTGGGCCCCACCATGATGTATGTGTTTTATCCACACTGTCCATTCATTTTTACACGTCATTTTAATCATTTATTCTATAAATGAGATAGATCAAAATATCAGGTGGACCACACCATGGGAAAACAATAATGATTGAACGTCTACAATTAAAAACCTCCTAGGGCTAACTGTAACGTTTATTTAACATCCAACCTGTAGATTAGGTCCTATAAACATGGATGAAGGCAAAAAAATAAATATCAGCTTGATCCAAAACTTTTGTAGCCCCAATAAGTTTTTAATGGTGAGAGTTCAATCAACATTGTGTGGCCCACTTGAAATTTTGATCTACCTCAGTTTTGGTTTCATATCATAAAACTATCTTAAAAAAATGGATGGACGGCATGGATGAGACACATACATCATGTTGGGGTCCACAGAGCACCAGCCACTAGCCATAGTGGCATGGGAGTAGCCAATCCATTTCCTTTATCAGGCATCAATCAGGTGGGCCACACATTCACAAATAAATAGACACTTAATGAAATCAATAGTCTATATTCGACATGAATGTATTGCTTGGCTAGGTATTGGAATGACACATTTACAAGATATAAGTCGTTGTAGAAGTCTAAAGCAGTCCATCCGTGCTAACTTGCAGTACCTAACACCCAGATCCATAGTTCAACTGGCAGACCGAGTGGAGATACCTCGTTTCAACACTTGAGGTCTTGGTATCGATCCCTAGTGGGGGTGGCTAACATGGAGTGTATGTACTGACATGGGTGTGTACTAACAAGCTAACCAAAAAAAACACCTGCAGTACCGAACGTGTATTGAGGGTCAAATATTGCATATTGGACCCCATTTATTACTTGGTTTTATGAACACAATAATGTTTAATGTTTTATTTTAATCATGTTTGTGTTGCAAGGTGAATTTAAGAGCTTGGATTGAAAAGAATGCTAAAGGCATGGATTTAACGCTCAAGAATCACTAAAGCCAATAATGGATCTGATAAGACCAAGAATGAAGAGTGTACATACTAAAGATCCAAGAAAACTATGTCAAGAATGAAGAGAATCGAAGTTTTGAAGTGAATTTGCATAATCCTCGACTAGTCGTAGCTCCTGCTCGACTAGTCCTGGCTCAGCTTAACCAGTCAAGGATTTTTCAACTCGAACTCCAGCGGTAAAATCCTCTAAAATCAAGTCATCCTCGACCAGTCGAAGGAAACCCTCAACTAGTCGAGGGTTGTCCTCGACTAATCTAAGGTTACGCAGACAACACACAAATGGTAGAAATTGGAGGCGATTTCTGGAATTTTTCTCAACTCGGTGCGAAAGTTTGAGTTGCAAAACTATAAATAGGAGTCCCTAGGATGTACTTAGGCATCTTCTAGGGTTTGGGAGTGGAGCAAAAGGGTGGAGCTGTCCGTCCAGGAGTTTTTCTTCTTCTTTAGTTGGTTTTTTTTTTAATTTTGTTTAAGAGTCTTTAGTTCAATCATGTCTATAATTGGTTAAACCTCTTAGCTATGGCTAAAAGGTGAAGCTTGTAGCGTGATTGTGATGTTTATTTTGCTTTGATTCATGTTTTATTGAACCTTATGGATTCTAGCTCTTTATTAAGAAATATTTTTAGTGTTTAATGATTTGTTGTGACTCAAATTACAATGGATCTGCGATTGTTTTGAATATCTTCTTTCCCTGAATTGAGATTGTGAAATTAGTAAGTCCTTTTGTTCACCATCGTCCCTTGGGCATGGTAGGGTGACACAATCCTTCCTAATATTCACAATTCTCCTATGATCGGTTGTGAGATTGGTAAATCCTGTTGGTGGCCATAGTCTCCTAAGCATGGTTTAGTGATGGAATCACTTCCAAACCTCATAACTCTCATCCGTTAAGGCTAGATTCATGAGAAGTTCAGAGATCTGATAAATCTTTTCTTACAAATTGGATAGAATAGGACTCTGATTCCAGTTGTGACCTTGAATCATGCAAGGTAGCTTCCCAATTGGTACAAGTGGATCCTTGGCACCCTAGTTCCTACCTTTAAATTCACTGGTTTTAATTACTTTAATCATAATTACTCTCTCAAATATTCTAGATTTAGGTTTTCATCTTCTTCTAGTTCTAGTTCTAGTTACTTTCAGAAGACACACAAGTTCAGTCCCTGTGGATTCAACCTCGGTCTCACCGAGATTATTACTACATCGCGACCCTACACTTAGGGTTGTGAATAATGGACCGTACCTGATTTTAACTGGTTTGGGTTTAAGTCTTTTTAGACCCTGGATTCGGATCTCAACTTTTGTGACACCTTTAAATTTCAGACGGTGTAATTAGGTTTTGTTATGGCCATTAACTAGGAACCATTTAAAATGAATCGGTGACATATTATTAATCTCAACCATTCATTCCTATATACAACTAGGAACAAGCCATCGTGCAAGAATCATACCATTGGATGATCCTATCTATTTGAATGAAGCTAATTCATTACAACCATCCATTATTTTATAAGCAATAAATTGCTTAGGGCCCGTTTGGATACCACCAAATAAGTTACTTTTTTCACATACAGACTTAGATAAGTTACTTATTTAGGATAGTAAGTTTGGTTTATAATTAGTTATAAGTAACTTTTTTAACTTAAAAGCACATAATTACTTCAGGGTTTTTTTTAAAAATTATTATTTAAACTTTTAACTTAAAAGTACATAATTACTTTAGTTACTTTATACTTTTTAACTTTTTTATTTTTTTAAAGTTTTTATACTTTTTTGTTATAGTAAGTCACCTTTTAATGGGAAGAATATCAAATCGAACACTACCAAAGAGAGCGACGTCCGAGCCGAACCCTAGTTCGGGTATGGTAAACTTCAACCAATGAGCGATGACCTAAACCAAGGCCCCATCCTTGTCCTCGTCCTCATCTTCATTCGAAGAAGGATGTCCGAGCCGAAGGCTCGTCCTCATCCTCATCTTTCTCTAAATGTCCCGAACGGAGATCAAGGCGAAATGTGAGTGCATCATGCGTCGAACTTGGAAACTACCATAAGCGGACGTGATCGGTTACTTCGCCCGCAGATGCGCATGACACAGTACACGATCCTTGGATTGCGTACAATATCTCCACGATCCGAAAATCCCCCTGAT
The DNA here is from genome assembly GCA_021015155.1 of Magnolia officinalis. NCBI lineage: Eukaryota > Viridiplantae > Streptophyta > Magnoliopsida > Magnoliales > Magnoliaceae > Magnolia > Magnolia officinalis. The sequence continues at coordinate 4,649 of JAJHSJ010000755.1, forward strand.
TGAGTGAATCGTGCCGAGATTAACGGATCCAGACCATCCGACAATCAGGTATAAATACGATGAGACCCCACTGCTACAGGTACATAACATCTTGCACTCTCCCTCTACCTTTCAACTTAGACTTGGATTCCCTTGACCTGACTTAGGCATCGGAGGGTCCCCTGGCTTAGTCAGGGTCTCCTTTGCTAATCCTTTGTGCAGGACTAGGGTCCCCCAGAAGCACGCCACACGGAGTGGAGGGTGATCTAGATTTTGTCAACAACAATACCTATAAAAGCAGGTCAGGTCAAGACCTGACAGGTCTCGACGGCTAAAAGAGGCAAGAAATCCGACACTTGTCTAAGGAGAGAAGTCGGGAAGACTAAGGTTGTCCCAAAGGTCAGAATCAAGCGAGGTCGTCGTAAAGGTCGGGACGACCTAACTCGTCCCGAAGGTCGGCACGACTTAAAATGGATTCTCCAAGGAAGACAATGAGGAAGCCTAAAGGTTACGGGAAGTGGAGATCACAAGGACATCACAAGGACCTTTGATCAGTTTAATCAATGGATGATGCCGACCTTCTTATAGCTCGATTAGCATTGTGACTCCCATCAATCGATCTTAATCGAAGCTCGGACGACTATGCCCCGATCTTTAGACAATGACCGACCTAGTATGAAGGAAGACCTATCCGATCTTCCCTCCAATGATCGCGGAAACTAACTCGCGATCAATTCGGGATTCCGAGATCCTCGCCGAGGATCTCGGGAGATCTTATACGTTAGGAGTTTTAATCCAACTACAACACGTATCTACTAAACAGGGAGGATCCCTCTATGATGTGATCTCCTTTCTATTATAAATAGGGAGACCCCTAATGGTGAAAGGTACATGCACATCATCTCTACCATATACCACTTTTACAATGACCCGGATTCCTGATTTTGGCATTGGAGGGTCCCCTACAATAGTCAGGGTCTTCCTTGTTTGTTCTATGTGCAGGTACTCAAGGGTCCAAGAAGGGTTAACCAAAAAACAACATTGACACTTTTCATTAAGTTGTTGAGAAGAGAGGAGACGCTGATAAGTATGCATGTTGTTTGTCAAGCATACTTGTTATTGCCGGATTTCGGTGAATAGATTCAATTAATCGCGGGGGTGCCTCCACTGATAGAACTAGAAAGGAACGGAGGAAAAGGTAGACAACGAATACGATTGATTTTTGGGATATCCCATAACCTAAAGGGGACCCATCAAATGCACGGTGTTGATGTTAGACACACATTATGGTGGGCCCACACAGTTCGACTTAAGTTCCCATGTGTGTCTAACATCAACACCATGCATTTGATGGGTCCCCTTTAGGTTATGGGATATTCCAAAAATCATTTGTACGGGGAACTTAGGTGGGCCATAATATCTAAAACCATGTGAAGACATGACGAAAATATATAAAAGTACTTAGTGGGGCCCACCTGAGTTTTGAATGCGGCTGAAACTTGGTCTGACCTCTCATCCAAGTGGGACACACACAATAGATGGGCTGGATTTGTGAACCACATCTACGTGAGCCCAATGAATGATTATGAATGTTTTATTGGGAGGGTAACTCCTATCAACTGTTGTATATAGTGTGGCCCACCTAAGTCATGGATGGACTTGAATTTTAAGCTTGTGGCCCACCATGGAATGGTGCATCTGACTGATGGGGTAGATGCTCGACACACATCATGGTGGGGCCCACACAGCTCGTCCTCATGGGAAGTTCCCATAAGGTCGACCGCATAGTACCATTTCCATATATATATATATATATATATGTTGATGCAGTTTTCTGGAGGACCCTCGTTAGTTAACCCGTCAAGACCTGCACAGAGAAAAACAACAGACAAAGGAGACCCTGGCTAGTACATTGGACCCTCCGATGCCTAAATCAGGACCTTGGATCTTTTGTAGGTTAGGATCTTCTAAGGAAAAGAGTCACCAGTCGAGTATTAGAGCGTGTATGAGTATGAGTACCTCACATTGGTTGGGGGTACATCTATTTATAAGAGAGGGAAGACGACGCTATAAGGAGTCTTCCCTGATACGCTGGAGACGAATCCGTTCAGAGATTCGTCAAGGATCCTTGCGATATTATCGTCGTCTAAGGTTCTCAGGATTTGATCTAATCCTCTGAAGATCTTGAGAGAGATCTTTGGGCCGTTGGAAAGATTCTCGGACTATTGGTCCAGGGAAAGATCGTATATATTATATCGAGCTTTCCATTGAATCGATAACTGCTCTGTCAGAGGCTGTTTCGATCTATGATCGAGTTATGACCAACCTATAGTCGAGCTATGACAGACCTATAGCCGAGCTATGGCTGACTTATAGGTTAAGTCGGCAATTGACCATTTAAGTGAACTTACAGTTGCATCAACTTCTTTGAAAATCGGCTTGTGTTCGAAAGTAGACACTCCTTAGGGCTCGGATCTCAAAGGGTCCCCGTTCAATAAAGTTGGTCCATTCCATAAGTCGACCTAACAACTTAACTATTTTTTCACCCAATATATATATAGAGAGAGAGAGATAGTTTGTAAGTTAAAACCCGTATTCTTGGAGGCAGCTTCTAGGTAGTTAGTGAGAAAGTACACTAACGGTAAGTTGACATCCTATCCATGAAAAAGGTAGCCGCCACTTTTAAGACCCATTAGCTGGAGAATCGAGACCATCCACTCAACAGGTGGGCCATACATGTCCATTGGTCATCCATTGTTTCCTATGGAGTGGCCCACTTGATGAAATAGATGGGACGGATTATTCCTCCCCATGATCTTCAAGGTGGGCCTAATTACCTGTGTACGCTGAGTGCGTGGTGGTCTGCAATGTATGGTAACCGACGGTAGAAACGAATCCGAAATTATCAACCACTTGGATATCAATCCATACATAAGCTGAAAGACTGTAAATATGGAAATCATTCCAAATTGTTTAAAGAAGAGGCTCCACTGTAGATGGATCACATTAGAATCTCTCAGTTTAATTACGTCCGATGGTGGCCAAAAAATGGACGGCTGAAAGAAAAAGAATTACAAGTAACAATTCAAAGCTTTAAAAATAATAATTGCAACATCTCTATTCATCAGACTTTGGGGATATTCCACATGTACAGCGGGGCCACAATTTCAACAGCTTGGATTGTGGTATATATGTGCCACATCTACAGTTGCTCAGTGCATGCATATGGATGGTGAGATACTCTACTAGCGTAACAAATGATTTCTCTCGATACACTCACATCGACATCGAAGAGATGCAGTGCATCAAATGTCTCTCCGTTCACACATGTGCCATATTCACCCCCTTTTTCCGGTTAGCAGGAAAGTCAAGCCCATATTTGTGTTTTTCCTTCATCCAGGTACATGTTGTAAGAATTCTATAATGTGGGGTCTGGATTGTCCCAATGGATAATGTGATCAGGTATACCAGTGAGCCCCACTAAGTTGTGATACATTCAGAATTCGTGTAAGGGGCGGAGTGCTACAATTGTGATACACACACGGTGTTTTAGATGAACTAGGATTGTCAAATTCATGTGGAGCCATAGGGAGAGAAGTTTTGATGCTTCTCTAAGAGTGTAAGGAGAGGAAGACTTCGGCATCCTATCTACAACGATGGCGTCTCAATCAGTTACGCCATGTATTCAAATCTCTAGATCTCCATATCCAATGCACAGAAGATCCTTAGGCTATTCCGCATAAGTATAACACATGTGACCTTATGAATAGGTTGGATGACGAATAACCATACTTGTGAGCCCTATGAAAGTTTCAACAATGGACATCATTATCCCCTTGTTGCTTGTGGTGTGCTCAAAATTAACTTTGGATATGCTTCAATTTTCATCTCATGGCATAAAATGAGCTGAAAAAACTGATGGATGGTGTGGATAAAATACATACATTAAGGGCCTGTTTGGTACATGGGATTAGGTGGGATGGAATTGCATATGGTACGTCCAAATTCCATCTGGCATTTGGGGAGATGACAGGAAGGGTTGGGATTAGGTGGTATAGAATTGCATTTAGTCCCATGCGAGTTTATGGTAGATTTTGAAGTCCACTACACATGTAGGCTATTCCACTAATCGGGATTTTGCTTAACTCATTGTTTTTCCCCTGGCTAGAATTTTATCACAAGCATGGGATTAAATGGCCAAAATACTATGGTATTTTCAGACATGTAATCATTCTGCAATAATGGTGTTAATTCCATCTCCATACCATTTAATCCCACGTACCAAACAAGCCCTAAGGTGGGCTTAAGCTTACAGTGTCATTGCACCATGGAGGTGGGTGGTATCTTGGTGGCCATCCAATCCACATCCCAATGAAAATTTTCATCCATTCCTGACCTTTTTTTGCAGTCCAAAGGTGGGACTTTTACTCTTTGCTAGCAATGCAGATGCACCAACTTGGTCTTCAAACGAAAAAAAAAAAAAAAAACAATGTACTTGGACCAAATGAGTCAAAGGACCTTCCAATCAAGCAACCACGGAGACTTGCTGTAACATATCGAGACTTGCTGTAACATACTCCATCCTAAACGGTGGTGATTATCCATTGTACACGTGGCATGCGTGTAAGACAGCTCTCAATGCGGCAATCTCATCCAGCTGATATAGCGAGTCGAATTTGGACCACTGACTAGCTTCTCGACAACCATTTATTTGATGGCCACCAATTGGGTGTCTCCATCCATAAATTTTCCCTACCATATAAATGGTCTGGATCATTGAAACGTGGCCCAAATCCAAAGTTTAAAAATAAATAAATGCAATGCTTCTGCTGCTGGACCAGAAAAAAGAACTATAATGAACAGGGATTGTGTCCTACCCCCGCCGGTCTCTAGCTAGGAACAGGCAGGAGCTCTCAGTGGCCCAGCATTATAAATAATGCACGGTCCACACCTAAAGTCTTGCGTGATGAACGATCCGTATCCAAAGTGTACGGACATTATAAATGATCCACATCATCTACCCCACACAACAGATAGTGGCCATCATGGACAACCAACTTTGAAAGTAGGACTCACATGATGGACTTATCAAATGAAGATTTGACATCATGAGTAGGGGCATTGATGGCTCCACATAAAATAGAATTAGCATTGTTGGTGGGCCCCACATGATGGATAACCTATGTCATGGTGGACTCATATAATGAAAGTTTCATATCACACGTCTTCCAGCTTGTTTCGCCTACGTCATCGCTTGCGAGAAGACGTGGATGGAGGACTATTTCATGTACGTGGATGATGTCACACCGTTCATCAGCATTCTTGGCCTTTATCATGAGCTTGTATTGATCTCATGTAGACCTCGCCGAAAGAATCAGTGTGAAATCTGCCTAAAATCTCTATATTCAAGTGGTGTGGTCCACCTGACTTTCATAGCAACGTGATTTCAAAAGAAAGCATTTGTCTTAGACCATCTGACTTTCAGAATAGTGTGGTCCACCTCTGGAATCATGTGGAGAGTGCATTCATCTGTCTGAGAAGAGTCATGTGGATGGATTGGATTGCACATGTAAAGCAGTGTACCTCATATACAACTAATGGCGGCAACGCGTCCCAACGCGTAGTTATGATGTAGCCTACCTGGTTTTAGACCGACTTAATTTTTGGTTACTAGGGTCAACATGAGCCAGTGCACCAGATGAACGGTGTAGTTCTCATGCACGATTCTCCGGAAAGTGATTGGCTACTCCCCCTGCCACTAGCCACTGGCTAGTGGTCGGTGCTCCATGGGCCCCACCATGATGTATGTGTTTCATCCATGCCGTCCAAAAGTTTTGGATCAAGCTGATATATTCTATTGAATTTTTTTTATTTTTTTTTAAAGTACTTGCTTAATATAAATTTTACAGTCTAGCACCATCTTCTAAAAAGTTTTTAATAAGTTAATGCATTACTTTTATGTGCAATCCACCCCTACAACTAGCTGCATCACTCCATGAATATGCTCAGGGCCCAAAAATCAGTCCCATCCATGATCCATGTGGACCACACGATTGGAAATAATGTATACAATAACCTTCATCCTTCAAACTAATATATATGGCCTGCCTGAATCATGAATAAACCTAATGTTTGGACCTTATGCTTAAATTTTAGTGTGTCGTCCAATGGTAAGACTGGATTTCGCTATAATCATAGTGATGGGTCCTATAAAAACCAAGGGTTAGATATCTTTCTCCCAATTGTTTCCTTTGGTATGGTTCACTTAAATCACAAATTAGCATTTTTTTTTTTGAGATTAGACCTAAAGTGAGATTAAGCATCTAATGGTCAAAATAGACCTCACACAACATCACATTGAGTCCTATTTTATGAGACACCCATGGTTGACTTTATTAGTACACGGTGATGTTTATATGATATTCACTTTACCATTAGATGCCTAATCTCAAGCTAGACTTAGTTTCAAAAGCTCAGGTCTACATGTGATTCAAGTGGGGCACACTAAGGAAAGAATTAAGAGATGTTTATTTTTTTATTTTTTGGGAGCCCTCTACTAAGATTATACATTAAATTCACTCTAATTATAAGATGGCACACTAAAATTTAAGCCCAGGGCTCAAACATTAATCCCTTTTAAAAAAAATAAAATAAAATTTAGACAGGCCATCCTAAGGGAAATGCTTTAGAGGGTAAGGATTTGCCTGCACGCTTTTTCTAATTGTGTACCTAAATTACAAATGGAGCTGATTTTTTAGCCTGACATACCGCGTTGTCTAGGTGAATTTCAAAGAAATATCTGGGTGAAGCCTACTTGAGTTGCTAACCCTTCATCCCACTCTCATCTCAACTTTTCATTAAAAAATCTAAAAGAAAAGAAGGTTTTACTATGGAAATTACACAAGTACTAGAAAATTCTATTTAAAGTAGGGACGCACATTTCCAGCTAAGGCCTTTCTTAGTAAGTCCCTGAGCTCCTGCATTTGGAGTCTAGGTGGGGCCCATCGTGAGGTTTGTGAGAAATCCACACTTAACATCCATTTTGTGAGTATATTTTAGGACATAGGCCAAAACTAAGCTGGATCCCATACAAGTGAGCCGAAAGCGTGAGGATTGAATGTCCACACTTGAAATATTCATGGGGCCACATAAGTTTTGAATCACGCTAATATTTGTATTTTCAATTATGTTATGAATGGTATAGATGGCACATAAACATCATTGTTGATTCCAATGAGGGTTCAACTGTAGTAATTTCCCTTACCACAGACTCACTTAAGTCTAAGATCCAGCTTACTTTTGATCTCATGTCTTAAAATGATCTTACAAATTTAAAAGTATTTCTTACCAACATCTGGGTGACCCGGCCCAGGAACTTCGTCCAAAAGGCTTTCACAGGATATTTGCATCAAAGGAAAAATCCATCCGATCCATTCATCAAGTGGGCCACACCACAGGAGACAATATATGACCATTGAACAGGTATAGCCCACCTGTTGAGTTGATAGTTCCGATTCTCGAGACCAATGGTCCTAAAAGCGGCGCCTGCCATTTCTGACAGTTAAGATGTCAACCGTTAGCGTACTTTCTCTCTAACTAACTAGAAGTTGCCTCGAAGAATACGGGTTTACAACCGACGTAATGGCATATAAATAAATTCGGCGATTCAACGACTTTAAACGCGTACTGCTTATCCAATCAGGTGGGCTACAGCTAATGGACGGCCCCTATAAAATATTTACTCATGATATTAATTGGAAACGGATTGGCTACTTCCCCAGCCAACGGCCAATGGCTGGTGGCCGGTGCTCTGTGGGCTCCACCATGATGTATGTGTTTCATCTATGCCGTCCATCTATTTTTCTAGATCATTTTATGGTATGAGATAGAAAATGAGATATATACCAATCTCAAGTGGACCATATTACAGGAAACAGTGTTGAATGAACATTGAACATTAAAATTTTTTTGGTATTGGACCAAGCTGATCTTTGTTATTTTCTCTTCATCTGGGTCTGTATGACCTAATAAACAGATTGGATGTCAAACAACAGTAGAGTGGGCCTTAGTACGATTTTAATGGTGGGTATCTAATCACTATTGTTTTTCTGTGGTGTGGTCCACCTGAGATTTATCTCTCTTTGTCTCTCAATTTTGGTATCTGATGCAGGGATGAACATGATGAGGATAACTACTCTGAATCCACAGAGCTTCTCTGAACTCCTCACAGAGACTTCTCGAATCCACAAGGAAAGAAAGCAGGAAATAGAAATAAAATCGAACTTGATTAATTAATGACTAAAAGCGAGTTTACAACCCTTTAAATAGGGGTACTAAGCAATGGAAAAGAAATCAGAATCAAACTATAACTAAAACTCCTATAATCGGTGACTTACTAGTAAACTTACTATTTATAGACGGTCGTGATGTCTACTAGTGCGCAAGGTTTTCGGCCAAAAATAGTAAGTGTCCTATTTAGCTTCACAAAACCGTTCTCTTAATTATTCTAAGCTCTTTTCACGTTGGGCGCAACTCCTAAAGCCCGACGGATGAAGAGTTATAATCAAACTAAAACTTACTATTTATAGTAAAAACGAAATTAAAGCAGGAAACGACCATCGATCCAGGGGTTTTTTTCAATTCCGCATTCCGTCGTCGCCCCGGCATAGCGGGATTGGTTGGCTAAAGTAGCTCGTTCTACCCACCCAAAAATCATATTTTTACGTCAGGTAACTCATTCCGGGTTGCGAGATACGCCCGATCTAAGGTCTGACGGTCCATATCACTTCTGTCGTCGATCTTCTGATCCATCTTGGCCATGAAACTGTCCGCGACCCGCTCTACATCAGTATCAAGCACTAAAATAATCTGTAAAAATGGATGAACGGAATAGATGAAATACATACATCATGGTGGGGCCCACAGAGCACAGACCACTAGCCACGGGGCTGGTAGCAGGGGCAGTAGCCAATCTGTTTCCATATTAATCCCTGCCAGAGCCAACCCCGAGCCCAGCCAGAATACAGCCAGCTCGCTTGAGGATAAACCAACCTCATTTTTGGGTCACATAATCTCAACATTGCTTCCAATGAGGTAGATTGCCTGTGACTAAGTGGAGCCCACCACGATGTTAGTGTAAAATCCACCTGTCCATCCATTTTGGCAGCTCATGTTAGGACATGAACTCAAAAAGTGCATATCCAAAACTCCACTGGGCCGCATGACAGGAAATGGTGGGGATTGAACGCCCACCCACTGTTGAAACATTTTTTAAACTAGAGAAGTTTTTTTTTTTTTTTTTTTTTTGTTTTAATTTTTTTCACGCAGATATATATGTTTTTAATTTATCCCAATGAGCTAACATTTGTGTGTGTTTTTAGTTTTCACATTTCAAGTAATGGGGCAAAAATCATGCTAATAAAGTGATTTTAAGCTTTCAATCCATAACAAATGGACAATCAAGATCAAACAGAAATAAAATATGTTTAAAGATTGAATATTTCTTATGATTTTAAAGTAACACCTTGATTTACAATGATTTTAAATAATTTAATTGCGCATGAAAAATAGATAATTATAACAAATTGATTCTATTTAAATGGTTAGGATGATCTGATTGCACTGTAACTTGACCCAATTTAAAAATGGCTCTAGTACTGATCATGGCAGCTGCCCTGGACTTGAACCCAAACCAATTATTTACGGGTCGAAAATGACTTGAACCTAGACAAGTTAAAATTTGGTAGGGTCCATTGGGTACTGCAGGCTAGTACTAATGGGCTTCCTTTTAAGTGATACATGCATCTTGAATTTAGACCGTTGGTTTTGTTACTCTAAATGGCTATTTATTTGTGAATGTGTGGTCCACCTGATTGATGCCTGATAAATAAGAATTAAACAATTTTCAGGCAAAGTAAGGCATGGGGTGAATGAAATTTTTTGGGCTCGAGATTAGGCTTGCTATGCTAGAGCCCGTCTAATATCGGCACTGGGTCTTACCCATCGGTTCCGTGTGTGAACACTCAGGGTTCCACCCCTCTTCCATCCCCCTATGGTTTTTGCGTATCTTGGAGAACACGCTTCTATTAATTTCTAATCTTCTTCCACCGCCTTATCCATTATAAAGAGCCGTACGTAGGATATTTGAATCATCTCATTCATCGATTCAAAACCATAACCCAAAAAATGCCACCGTCCAAAACTCTTCCATGGGCCGTTCTCCTTATCTTCCTCTTCTTGCTTGCACCTTATGAATGTGCCCGCCCCCTAGGTGTCATCAGAGCCGTCCATTCCACGTCCGATCATCATCTCATCCCCAACCATCGAAAGCTCGAGACAGTTTCACCCAACCCCTTCCAAAGACGAGCTCCATTGCCTCCGTCCGGTCACTCCAAAAGACGTAACACCGAGCTCATTCCCACTGATCGTGTCCAGCTCCCAGGCATAATCGGAGCCGTCCGTTCGACCAATCAACATCATCTCATCCCCGATCATCGAAAGCTCGAGACGGTTTCTCCCAACCCCTTCCAAAGACGAGCTCCATTGCCTCCGTCCGGTCACTCCAAAAGACGTAACACCGAGCTCAGTCCCATTGATCGTGCCCAGCTCCCAGGCGTAATCGGAGCCGTCCGTTCGACCGATCATCATCGAATCATCCCTGACCGTCGAAATCTCTAGATGGGCCAGATGTTCAACTTCCTTCCAAGAGGAGTTCCGATTACGAGTTCATTGGATGATGGTTTTGTTGATGACTCACCACACATGCATGATATCTGATCCGTTCATCTGACGATCGTTTGTGTAGATTACTCACCACACGTGCATGATATTTAATCGAGTGCACTTGGCTTTTTTTTTCTTTTTATTGAAAATTAGTTTTGTGATTTGGTTGTAACGTAACATTGATGCAATGCTTTCAAATAATTCAGTTTTCCACGGTTTACTTGGTTGACCGTCTTTTAACCTATAAACCTTTTTTAGCACTTTTAATTTCTAAAGAGAGGAACTTTGATACTCTGGCAGAGTGTGGTGGATGATACACATGCACTTTTAAATTACTTAAAACTTGAATACGTGGCATACAACAAATCAAATTAAACCGTCCAGATCATGATATCCAGTGTGGACAGGTTATTTGATTATCGGCATACCAGATTTGGCGTCTTCTTGGATGGTTAAAAACAGAAGATATCCAACGGTATATTTTCACGTACACACATAAGAACAAAAAAAAAAAAAAAAAAAAAGGTGTCCACGAATCAGAGGTTAGGATTCGTCCAATCTTATCTTTGAATTGTGACTTTGGCGACGGTGGGATGCACAATCTACTCTATTTAATTTGAGTTAATATATGACGCGGGTACAATTATATGAGTACCTGCGTATCAAGTGTAACGGGCAAAACGAGTATCATTTGAGTCTTCAATTTAAAAATGATCCACTAACCTGTTTGGCCCGGCCGATCCCACAGTATTAAGAGGGATGGGATCGCGATATTCCGGGATATGCATGACGAGCCAAACAAACCCGGTGAACTTGTCCCGGGATATAAGCAATCCCATGGATCTTAAAACAATCCATTGACATCACTAACATTACCTTTAAATTGATCTCATCCATTGGTTGGACGGATTGGAAGGTAAAATCCCAGGACATGCCGGGGGTGCCAAACAAACCCAGTGAACTTGTCCCTGGATATAGCAATCCCATGGATCTTAAACCAATTCACTGAGACTACCATCATTACCTTAAAATCCAAATCCATCCCATCCCTCCTAATCCCATGGGATTTGCCCGGCCAAACAGGCCCTAAATGGAGAAATTGACCACTGTAGATGTAACTTTTTACCCAGTTTGTTTTCGAAAAAGTTCAAAACTTACTTTCTCAACATAGACGTTGGACGTATGGACGAGTAGAGCTGTACACGAGCAAACTAAGGCTCGAGTACTCGCTCGACTCGACTCGGAACTCGACTCGTACTCGACTCGCCTGAGTTAGAGCCGAGTACGAGCGGGTTTTCACTGCTCGTTTAGATTACGAGTAGAGTACGAGTCTAGAGGTACTCGACTTGGTACTCGACTCATGTGCTCGACTCGGTACTCGACTCGTACCCGTATATATAAGCCCACCCAAAAAAAAATCTTACCCCACCCACCCGTCCTTTTCAACCAGTGAGCAGGCGAGCGCCCAAAAAAAACCCTACATCACCCACCCAATTTTCAACCAGCGAGCGCCCAAACCCGTTTGAAAAAAAAAACTCTCTCTCTCTCTCTCTCTCTCTCTCTCTCTCTCTCTCTCTCTCTCTCTCTCTCTCTCTCTCTCTCTCTCTCTCTCTCTCTCTCGTCTCTCGATCTCCGTCTCTCTCTCTCTCTCTCTCTCTCCTCTCCGCCTCTCTCTTCCCTCTCTCTCTCTCTCACTCGCCCCTGTCCCCTGTCCGGCGGTGTTAGACCCTGCCGCTCGTCTCTGCGGCCTGTCCAGTGCCCTGTCCGGTGACGGAGCTCGTCCCTGCCACTTGTCCGGTGTCGCAGCTCGTCCCTGCCAGGCTGTCACTCGTCGTCATCGCCCTGCCCTGCACACAGTTATCGGTCGTTTTTGCCTAGTTCGCCCGTAATGTGTGGGTTTTGATTTTTTATTTTTATTTTTTATTTTTAGAAATTGTTTAATATATGTTAATATAGAAATTATTTAATATAGTTTTGGGATTAACCTAATATTTGGGATTAACCTAATAAAATGATCAACTCATGTGATCGTACTCGGACTCGACTCGAAAACTCGGACTCGACTCTACTTGTTTACTACTCGTACTCGGGCGAGTAGAGTACAAGCAAGGGGTCCTTGCTCGTTGGCCGAGTAGAGTCGAGTACGAGCAACACTCGAGCATTAAGAGCCGAGTACGAGTAGGGCGATACTCGACTCGACTCGACTCGTGTACAGCTCTACGGACGAGCACTTGAGGACCAAAATACCCCTGCCTTCTTTTCAAAAGCAAATTGGCTGGTGTGCGAAGATGATCGCTGATGGACGCGGATTGCGTCCTATCCCCACCCGGACAGGGCTATGTGGGGCCCACCGTGAGCCGTAGACACATGTGCCAATCTACAATATTTTTACATGATCGGAGCCGTCCATTGGATGCGATACATTTTTTTTGTTCTTGCGGCATACATCCATTTATACAGCTTGGGTGGTTACAAATTGCATCTACAAAAAATGGTTTCAACCGTCTATATGTGTGGTCCGCCTAGGCAGTTAAATGGCCTGATTTTTAACGTAGAAGATCTAAGCATATTTCCAACCAAATAGAGAGATCAGATCCCTTGCATCTTATTCGCACGTGTTGCTAGCTGCGTGTGGACGGCAGGGCCTCGTGGATTCAGAGTTCGCATGGAATTGGTGTGCCGACAATGATATATATTATATATATCTTTATTTTGGTAAACGGCATTCATACTCGGTGATACGCGTTCGAAGCAGGTTTCCAGTACAGCTGTCAGCCATTCTGAAGGTGACTCGAACAATACACAGATTGACAGGTGTGGCTGGTGGCCGGATGATTCAGACCGTTGACCTGTTGAGCCCACCATTATCTCCACTTCTAAAGAACTTTCTAAAGGGAAGATCCAAACCGTTCAATCTGATGAACAAATAAATAATAGTAGACGTGCTTCAATTGTCCTATTTACTGGTGATTGTCACGGATAGAACGGTTAGTAATTCAATATTAAAATATTTTAGGGTAACTACCATCCAAATGGGGCCATTACATGGACGGTCTGGATCTTTGAGAAGTGGCCTTACGATCCCTTTTTAATTGAGAACCGCTCTAGATTGACTAGGTGCAGTTGGTAGCGTGTGTGCCTGAGCACCACCTGGGCGATGGACGCTAGTGACTCCGCCATCAGCCAGGTGTCTAGTGGTCGGTGCTATGTGGACCCATCATGATGTATGTTTTTTATCCACACCGTACGTCCATTTTGAAAGATAATTTTAGGGCTTGATCCAAAAAATGAGGTAGATCTAAATATCAGGTGGACCACATCATGGGAAAAAGTAGTTATCGAATGTCCACCATTAAAAACCTCCTAGGCCCACTGTAATGGTTATTTGACATCGGACTTGTTGAAGGGAATATATATATATATATATATATATATATATATTATATATATATATATAGTTTGATCCAAAACTTTTGGACGGCATGGATGAAACACATATATACATCATGCTGGGCCCATGGAGCACCTACCACTAGCTAGTGGCAGGGGGAGTAGCCAATCACTTTCCGGAGAATCGTGCATGAGATCTACACCGTCCATTTGGTGCACTGGCTCATGTTGACCCTAGTAACCAAAAATTAGGTCGGTCCAAAACCAGGTAGGCTACATCATAACTAAGCGTTGGACGCGTTGCTGTCATTAGTTGTATATGAGGTACACTGGTTTACACGTGCAATCCAATCCATCCACATGACTCTTCTCAGACAGATGAATGCTCTCTCTATGTGATTTCAAAGGTGGACCACACTATTCTGAAAGTCAGATGGAGTAATACAAATGTATTCTTTTGAAATCACGTTGCTCTGAAAGTCAGGTGGACCACACCACTTGAATATAGAGATTTTAGGCAGATTTCACACTGCTTCCTACGGCGAGGCCTACCTGAGATCAATACAAGCTCAGGATCAAGGCCAAGAATGCTGATGAACGGTGTGACATCATCCACGTACATGAAATGTCCTCCGTCCATGTCTTCTCGCAAGCGAGTGAAACAAGCTGGAAAACGTGCACGTCCATAGTCAACATAAGCCGCCATGCAAAAGAAGAATCTTAAGCATGAAGGAAAGGTGGCATAGTTATAGGGATCGCTGACATTCTGCTCCCTTGTATCTTACGGCAAGCAGTAAAAAATGCCAAATTCATTTTGACATTTTTTAATTTGGAGGGTAAAAGACGACTGAAGATTGGAGAGTGTGTTTGGAGTCATAGTTAATTAATGTAATTTTAGGTGAATTAGTCTTCAACTGATCTCTACTCTAATTTAATTAGTAAAAACTTTTTAAATAAGAGTTATGTTAATAAAAAAAATTATCTAGTAATTGGTTAAATAAGTTCATTTGGTAAATCAAGTTTTCAAGATTATAAAAAGCTCTCGTTTGAAATAAGTATGTTTGGTAAAAAGTTTAAATAAAAGTTTTTACTAAGACATAGTTGATGTTATTTTAAAGATTACATTGACTTTATTGTAAAAGCGATTTGGGTAGTTGTTTTGGTTGACCTGTGATATGAAACTTTCATTATATAAGTCCACCCTGACGTAGGTTATCCATCATGTGGGCCAATCGGCAATGGTAATTCTCTTTATGCGGAGCCATCAATACCTGGCCTCTACTCATGATGTCAAATCTACCTTTGATATGTCCATCATGTGGGCCCTACCTTCAAAGTGGGTTGTCCATGATGGCCAATATCTGTTGTGTAGGGTACATCTTCTTTGTGGATCATTTATAATGTTGGGCCACTTTGGATACAGATCGTTCATCATGCAAGACTTTTGGTGTGGACCGTGCATCTCTCCATCTGGAAAATTTTAGGGGCATGGTCCATCCATGGAGGAACGCAACAAACCAATGGCTTGGATGGCTGAAAATTGAGCCTCACTTATTAGAATATTTGAGAACGAAAATACACGACATCCACCTCAATTTTGGACTTGTATCCATACTGTCCATGCATTTATCCTATCATCTCGGGATACAAGTCCAAAACTGAGGTAGATCCAAGACAGGTGGACCACACAGTGGGGATTAAACTCTTACCATTGAAAACTTCTCGGGGCCACAGAAGTTTTGGATCGAGGTGATATTTGTATTTTCCCTTCATCCAAGCCTATGTAACTTTATGAATAGTTTGGATGGTAAATAAACATCACCGTTGGCCGTTGGAAAGTTTCAACGGTGAACATCATTACCACAACTGATTCCTGTTCTGCGGTTCATTTGAACATTGGATTTTTCTAATTTTTTGTTCCATTCTATAAAATGTCATGGATTTAGTAGATGGACGGTGTGGATAAAACCCATACATCACGGTGGCCACACAGAGGTCCTGCCCTTTACTAGCTGGAGACCGGCGCGGTAGGACGCAATCCGGGTTCATTATAGTTCTTTTTTCTGGTCCGTCGCGAAGCATTGCATTTATTTATTTTTAAACTTTGGATTTGGGGCCACGTTTCAATGATCCAGACCGTTTATAGGATAGGGCAAATTGTGGATGGAGACACCCAATTGGTGGCCATCAAATAAACGGTTGATGAGAAGCTAGTTAGTGGTCCAAATTCGACTCTCTATATCAGCTGGATGAGATTGCCGCGTTGAGACCTGACTTACACGCATGCCACGTGTACAATGGATGAATCACCACCGTTTAAGATGGAGTATGTTACAGCAAGTCTCCATGTGTTACAACAAGTCTCCGTGGTTGCTTGATTGGAAGGTCCTTGACTCATTTGGTCCAGGTACATTGTTTTTTTTTTTTTAATAATTTCGTTTGAAGACCAAGTTGGACTGCAAACAAAAGTCAGGAATGGATGAAATTTTTCATTGGGATGTGGATTGGATGGTCACCAAGATACCACCCACCTCCATGGTGCAATGACATTGTAAGGCCCACCTTAGAGCTTGTTTGGTATGTGGGATTAAATGGTATGGAGATGGGATTAACACCATTATTGCAGAATGATTACATGTCTGAAAATACCATAGTATTTTGGCCATTTAATCACATGCTTGCGATAAAATTCTAGCTAGGGGAAAAACACTGAATTAAGAAAAATCCCGATTGGTGGACCGGCCTACATGTGTAGTGGATTTTGAAATCTACCAGAAACTCGCATGAGACTAAATGCAATTCTATACTACCTAATCCCAACCCTTCCTGCCATCTCTCCAAATGATAGATGGAATTTGCACGTACCATATGCAATTCCATCCCACATAATCCCATGTACCAAACAGGCCCTTAATGTATGTGTTTTATCCACACCATCCATCAGTTTTTTCAGATCATTTTATGCCATGAGATCAAAATTGAAGCATATCCAAAGTTAATTTTGAGCACACCACAGGCAACAAGGGGATAATGACGTCCACTATTGAAACTTTCATAAGGCCCACAACCATGTTTATTTGTCATCCAACCTATTCATAAGGTCACATGTGTTATATTTATGCGGAATAGCCTAAGGATCTTCTGTGCATTGGATATGGAGATCTAGAGATTTAAATACATGGCATACGTGATTGAGACGCCATCATTGTAGATAGGATGCCGAAGTCTTCCTCTCCTTATACCCTTAGAGAAGCATCAAAACTTCTCTCCCTATGGCTCCACATGAATTTGACAATCCTAGTTCATCTAAAACACCGTGTGTGTATCACAATTGTAACACTCTACTCTTTACACGAATTTCTGAATGTATCACAACTTAGTGGGGCTCACTGGTATACTTGATCACATTATCCAACCCTTAGGACAATCCAGACAATTGATCAATAAAGCCCACAATAGAATTCTTACAACATGTGCCTGGATGAAGGAAAAACAAAAATATGGGCTGGACTTTCCTGCTAACCGGGAAAAGGGGGTGAATATGGCATATGTGTGAACGGAGAGACATTTGATGCATTGCATCTCTTCTATGTATGTAGATGTGAGTGTATCGAGAGAAAACATTTTTTTACGCTAGTAGAGTACCTCACCATCCATATGCATGCACTGAGCAACTGTAGATGTGGCACATATATACCACAATCCAAGCTGTTGAAATCGCGCGTGGCCCCGCTGTACATGTGGAAAATCCCCAAAGTCTGATGAATAGAGATGTTGCAATTATTATTTTTAAAGCTTTGAATTGTTACTTGTGGTTCTTTTTCTTTCAGCCGTCCATTTTTTGGCCACCATCGGACGTATATAAACTGAGAGATTCTAATGTGATCCATCGACAGTGGAGCCTCTTCTTTAAACAATTTGGAATGATTTCCATATTTACAGTCTTTCAGCTTTTGTATGGATTGATATCCAAGTAGTTGATAATTTCGGATTCGTTTCTAACGTCGGTTACCATACATTGCAGACCACCACGCACTCAGCGTACACAGGTAAGGCCCACCTTGAAGATCATGAGGAGGAAAAATCCGTCCCATCTATTCATCAAGTGGGCCACTCCATAGGAAACAATGAATGACCAATGGACATGTATGGCCCACCTGTTGAGTGGATGGTCTCGATTCTCCAGCTAACGGGTCTTAAAAGTGGCGGCGACCTTTATGACGGATAGGATGTCAACTTACCGTTAGTGTACTTTCTCACTAACTACCTAGAAGTTGCCTCCAAGAATACGGGTTTATAACTGACATAGCTAGCCTGAGTAAAATACTCAGTCTACGCGCGTACTGCTCATCAGGTGGGCTAAAGCAAATGGACGGCTGGAATATATATATATATATATATATATATATATATATATATATATATGATCTCTGGCCCGACTAGACCCGCAGATCATGCCAACCGAGGCGGGTTCGAGGACACTTTCGAAGGTAGATTTGTATCATGGTGGGATCCTCCAACAAACCTAGCAGATCCCATGGCAATACGCAAGTCTCAACACCAGTACTAACGGATCCTATAAGTATCGCCACTGCAAAAGAAGGATGGAGAGAGAACCCTAGCTCACGTCTTTGATATCTCGAAATACTTACCTCATCAGAGGGTGCCCTAACCATAATTGGCACCCTCGTGGTCCACCTTTTCCTCCGTAACTTCTAGTTCTACGTATATTCGACAAACAACGTACTTATTAGCTTCTCTCTTTTATTTCTCTAATGCTTCTCTTTAATAACTTATGGAAAGTATAAAAACTAAATGATGCAGGGGAGGACGTGAGGTCGAGCACCGTCTTTTTCAAGAGGATAACTATTCCAAATCCACGGAACTTCTCTGGACTCCTCACAGAGACTTTCTCGAATCTATAAGAAAAGAGAGCAGAAAATATAAATAAATTCTAATAAATTCGAAATAGATTAATGAATTCATAAAAACGAGTTCACAACCCTTTAAATAAGGATACTAAGCAATGGGAAAGAATTCATAATCAAACTACAACTAAAACTCCTAGAATTTGCGACTTACTATAAATAGTAAACTTACTATTTATGGACGGTCGTGATGTCTACTAGTGCGCAAGGTTTTCAGCCAAAATAATAAGTGTCCTATTTGGCTTCACCAAACCGTTCCCCTAATTATTCTAAGCTCTTTTCACGTTGGGCGCAACTCCTAAAGCCCGACGGATGAAGAGTTATAGTCAAACTAAAACTTACTATTTATAGTAAAAACGAAATTGAAACAGGAAAACGACCGTCGAATCAGGGGTTTCTCGCAATTCTGAGCGTCGCAACCCTTCGTAGCTGGGTTGGTTGGCTAAAGTAACTCGTTTTACTCCAAAATCATATATTTTACGTCGGCTAACTCATCCCGGATTGCGAGATACGCTTGATTGAAGGTCTGATGGTCCAGATCACTTCTGTCGCCGACTGGGCCTTTTCTGATCCATCTTTGCCATGTAATTGTCCGCGACCCACTCTACATCAGTCTTCTCCACTTCAAAAGAACTCGTCCTCAAGTTATCATTATACGCTGGTTCATGATACTTGGTAAGGTCTGCGACATTGAAAGTTCGTGAGATCGCCATATCATCTGGAAGATCAACAACATAAGCGTTGTCATTGATCTTTCGGATGATTGCTACCGGTCCAATCTTTTTATTCTTCAACTTGTTGTACGTTCCAGTCGAAAATCTTTCTTTGCGTAGATGGACCATTACTTGGTCGCCCACCTCGAACACTTTCTGTCGCTGATGCTTGTCCACTTGCTCCTTGTACTTTTCGTTCGAAGCATGTAGTTTGTTCTGTACCTCCGCATGAATGCCCATGATTTTGTCTGCCATATATTCTACTGCAATGCTCATGCCTGGTAGCTTGGGCAGAGGAACCAAGTCTAGTGTGTGGCGAGGTACTCGTCTGTAAATAACCTGGAATGGGGATTTTCCTGTTGAACGGTTCACCATGTTGTTGAATGCAAACTTCGCTTGAGACAAGGCCAAATCTCACTGCTTCGGTTTTTCTCCTGAAATACATCGAAGGAGGTTTCCCAACGTGCGATTCAAAACCTCAGTTTGACCGTCAGTTTGTGGGTGGTATACGCTGCTGAACTGAAGGCGTGTATCGAATCTAGTCCACAAAGTTCGCCAAAAGTGGCTTATGAACTTCGTGTCACGGTCGGAAGTAGTCTTGGGAACCCCGTGTAGCCGCACAATTTCTCTGAAGAATAGATTCGACATGTGTGTTGCATCGAGAGTCTTCTTGCATGGAATAAAGTGTGTCATCTTGGAAAAACGATCTACTACCACGAACACTGAATCCATGCAGCATTCTGTTCGTGGGAGACCAAGCACAAAGTCTATAGATAAATCCTCCCAAGGGTCGTCTGGCACGGGTAACGGAGTGTAGAGACCCGTATTGTGAGATTGTCCCTTGGAAGTCTGACAAATATAACAGCGTTGGACTGTCTTTCCCACATCACGTACCAATTGCGGCCAGTAATACCGTTCTTCCACAAGAGCTCGCGTCTTGTCTCGCCCAAGGTGTCCACTGAGGCCACCTCCATGTAGCTCTTGGATTATCTGTTCCCTTAGCGAACTCTTTGGGATATATAGTCGATTTCCCTTGAAAAGGAACCCGTCTTGAATATGTAAGTCACCGGGGTGACCTTCCTGACATCTAACCCATACGTCCTTGAAGTCGTCGTCGTCGTCGTCGTCGACATATATGTCTTTGAGGCGATCGAACCCGACAACTTCATTGCTCATAGTGACCAACAAAGTTGCATAGCGACTCAGCGCATCGGCTACTTTGTTCTGTTGCTCTGACTTATGCTTTAGCATGAATGTAAATTCCTATAAAAATAAGATCCATCTAACATGCACACGGTTAATGTTAACTTGACTATTAATAAATTTGAGGGCTTGATAGTCCGTGTAAAGTATGAATTCCCTTTAAATCAAATAATGTCGCCAGTGTCGCAGTGCCTGGACCACCGCGTACAACTCGATCTCATATGTAGACCACTTCTTGCGTGCATCACTAAGTTTCTCACTGTAGAAGGCTACCGGCCTACCTTCTTAAGACAAAACTCCCCCAATCCCGACATATGAGGCATCGCATTCGACTTCAAACAGTTTGTCGAAGTTGGGAAGTACAAGAACCGGGGTCGTGGATAATCTGCGCTTGATTTCGGAAAAGCTCCTGTCGGCTTCGTCAGTCCACTGAAACTGCCCTTTCTTCATACAATCTGTGAGCGGTGACACAATGGTACTAAAATTTTTCACGAACCGACGATAGAATGTCGCTAGTCCATGGAAACTTCGCACTTCGTGAATATTTTTGGGAACCGGCCATTATCTGATTGTCTTTACCTTTTCTTCATCCACTCGAATGCCCGTGAATGTAACCATAAAACCCAGAAACAATAGGCTATCAGTCATGAAGCTACACTTTTTTAAATTGAGGTACAGTTTATTTTCAGTGAGCATTTGAAGGACCTTCTTGAGGTGCTCCATATGGGTGGTTTCGTCTTCACTGTATATCAAAATATCATCAAAATAAACCACAACAAACTGCCCAATGAAAGGTTTCAGAACTTGGTTCATCAACCTCATGAATGTGTTAGGCGCATTAGAAAGACCGAAAGGCATGACCATCCATTCGTACAATCGTTCCTTAGTCTTAAAGGCTGTTTTCCACTCATCACCCAGCCGTATTCGAATCTGATGGTAGCAGTTCCTTAAGTCCAATTTAGAGAATATTTTTGCGCCCTCTAGCATATCCAACATATCATCCAACCGTGGTATAGGAAACCTGTATTTTATGGTGATCTTGTTGATGACCCGGCTATCGACACACATGCGCCAACTCCCATCTTTCTTTGGAGTTAGCAGAGCTGGTACAGCACATGGGCTCATGCTTTCTCGAATAAGACTCTTACGAATCAGTTCCTCCACTTGTCCCTGCAGAATCTCGCACTCATTCGCGCTCATTCGATAATGAGGACGAGTAGGTAAACTAGACCCAGGGACAAAGTCGATATGGTGTTGGATATCTCGCATAGGGGGTAACCCATCGGGAAGGTCCTCGAGCCAAATTTCTTGAAATTCATGTAACAAGGGCCTTAGTCTTTAAGGGATGATGGTAGGCTCGAGTTCTTCCCCTTTCACAATTAATGCATAAGTCTGTCCTGTTTCTTTGGATTCTTCCACGAAGTCCCGAATGGTTAAGAGAAAACGACCCTCACTTTAGAAGTTTCAGGTGGTCCTTCTGAATCCATAGGGGCTAATATGGTCTTCCGGTCGTCCTTGACGAAAATATATATGTTATCTCGCCCTTTATGAGTGGCGTCACGGTCAGATTGCCAGGGTCGACCGAGTAGTATGTGACATGCTTTCATATCAACCACATCGCATACTACTTCATCCTTATAATGTTTGCCAATTGAAAAAGATATGGTGCACCGTTCAGCTACCTTTGTTTCGCTGACCTTCTTGATCCAACTGATTGTATATGGAGAGGGATGACGCGCTGTTTTCAATTGTAATTTTTCCACCATGCCCCTAGAGACGATGTTCTCGTTGATTCCACTGTCAATGATCACGTCACAAACTTTTCGATTCACTGTACACCTAGTGCGGAAGATGTTATGCCGCTGTGGATGCACTTCTTTTCTTGGCGCATATAATAGCCGCCTCACGAAGAGTGACTCGCCGTGATCTTGTTGAACCCAATCTGAATCATCTACCTCGTCCTCGGCGGTATGCTCCTGTTCTTCAATATCCGGATCTTCATAAGCGTTATCAGCACTACCATCATTAATGACAAGGTTTGTCACTTTTCGCTGGGAACAAGTATTTGACAGGTGGTCGGGCTGGCCACAACGATAGCAGCTGTCGGGCCTTAGCCGAGCATAAGGGTTCGAAATTCTACTTGGACCAGCAGCAGTCAAGATACCCCTTTGGGGTCTAGCTTGCCCGCTTCCCTGATCTCGGTTCTCAGACGTAGGAGGTTGAGTGCGTGCTCCTACGGGCTCCTTCCTCTTAGGCTGTGGAGCTCCCTGAGGTGGACCTGCCGCAGTAATCCTTGTAGTAGGATAGGTCCGTGTGTTAGGACGTTCAAGTTGTGCTTCTATCCAAGTAGCCAACTTGATCGCATCATTCATCGTCCAGACGGACTGCATCTGGACCCGATCCTGAATCATCATACGCAATCCACCGTTGAATCAGGCGACTTGCTGCGATTCAGTTTCGACCAAATCGTTACGCGTCGCCAGGCGGTAAAATTCTTCTGCGTACTCTCTCACCGACCGACTACCCTGTCGACAATTTTGGTATTGTTGGAATAATACCTGATCGCAATCGCCAGGGAGGAATCGGGCGCATAGTAGCTGCTTCATCCACTGCCATGTGCGGATTGGTGCTTTCATCTGTGTAACGCCCCGGAAAATCGGGGGTCGTGTATAAACTCGACTCCCGAGTCCCCGAGTGTCACTTATCATCAATTTTATAATTTTATGATTAATCCAGTTTAAATGCGCAGCCTGGAATTTCTTGGAGCATGAAACACAACCACAACCAGTCTGCTGAAATGAAGAGATCAATATATACAGGTCCAAAGGAAAATAAATGGGTCGCATAAGGCGTTACTCAACAAAATCACAACAACATCATGTCCACAAGAGTAGAGCTGAGTCCGCTCGCCGTCCTCCTCGAGGCCCGCATCGCCCAGCTCCACAATTCTGCATCACCTGCATCTATGAGCGAATCTGGTTGGTGTTTTAAAACACCGTCCCAGAGTGGGAGTGAGTGATCAACTCAGTGTGAACTATTAGTCTCAAGTTATCACAAACATCAGTTATATTACGGATTTAATGAAAAACAATCATTCACAGTCACTAAACTAATCTTATTAATGTGCATGCATGATGGATGAAATGATGCATGCCCTCGCCACAACTCTCCCTCAAGCGACTCCATCTTACGATCGCATATGACAACACTCCCTCAGAGCGACCTCGACTGCCGAGTCGCCACCCTAGCTAATGCGATGCAATGATATGTTAGCCAAGTTTTTAGTTAATTCCGTTCATCCAGCATGTTTGGGAAACTGATTCACCCCACGTATCAATGTCCTCAACTAGTTGCGGTACCGAGACCCCTCAATGCGCGAGGCCAAGGCACCACGATCCGTGATCCCATCGGGTTCCTCATCCCCGACTCCAAGCACATGAGGAGTGCCAAAAGGAAGGGATCGCTCGCGGTCACTACGGGGAGGCGCGGTACCCCAGCGTAGGCCGACAGCTCGGACACAGTGTCTCATTCCACCATGCCCGGCTCACGAGGCTGTGGACCAGTTACAAGTAGATTATCAATGGGCTACAATGGTTGCAGGGTGGTTCAGGTTCCATACATATGTGAGCACACAGGGTTAACAAACATGATTTACCAGTAAGTAGACTAAACCGCACGAGTCAGGCGAGCACGAGATGAACGACATCGGGTACTAGACCCATGCAGTCGAACTGCTGCCGCCCATACGCACTCGTCCGACTTGCGTGGTTAGTCTTAGGGTAGTCCAACCAATGGGACTACCGTCTAACCTCGAGTTCCCGACAATCCAAGGGTTTGACGATGAGATATAACATACCAACATCAAGCTTATCAACCAACATTCCAGTGTCATGTTGCATACATTCCACCATACAAGTCTATTTACCTAACAAGCATGATAAATTAGTAGAAACAAGTGTATGTGTGTGCCGTGGGTTAGAGAGGAAGCTAGGCACTTCCAACATTTCAAGGGATCAACCATACACAAGAGTCAAGATTACTATGCACTATGAAGTAACTCATTGTGGAAAACAATCACAAACAAGAACATGAAGTCATCATAAGCCAAAATAACATATGAGGGACAAGATCAACATCAACAAGAGTTAAGCATGTAAATTCATGTAGTTTCAACAAACACCCATTCCTAGATTCCTCTAGATTTTTCAATACCACAACCAAGCAACCAAAATCATTAGACCCATACTATAAATGGTGCTAAGCCACCTAAGATCAATAGTCCGCACCTTGTGATTCGTTGGAGACTCAAAAACGACCTAGGAACATCGATTTCGGGCCGGTTGGTCGGAATCCCTAAAGCAAGTTCATTCATGAGAAATCCATGTAAAATCCCCCTTCATCAAAAGGGTTTTCAAGACAAAGGATGAGAAGCCTTACTTAGACGATCAATGGACGATTTTGGTGGTTGTGGTGCATGGTTTCTTCTTGGAAAAGGTGTAGGAGGTTGTGGGTTTGATCCTCTTGGGCCCCACCTTGATTGAGAGTCCACCATGCCTTCTTCCCTCTCTCTTTCTTCTCCTTTCTCCTCTTTCTCTTCTCCCTTTTCTCTCATCTAGGGCAAAATTCATATGGGGAGAGGGGTGCCCAAATGAGGCCCTTTTTATAATTCTAGATTTGGTGAAAAAGGCCCCAAGCTTCCACAATTTTCTAAAATAGACTTATGGGATTCCCTATTGGTGTTGGGGTGGCCCTAACACCCTCTAACCACCAAATTTGGTGTGTAGGTGTCCTATGGCTTGACTATGGTCCATGCAAAATTTTAGGGCGAACGGATGAACGGATATATGATCTGAGCAAGCGTTTCCGACCTTTAAGTGACCCTTTGGGGGCCATTCTGATTGATGGGGCATTTCTGGTGGCCCTCTGGCCATGAAATTTATAGGGTAAGTGATTCATGGCCCGATGAAGGGCCATGCAAAATTTGGGAGCGATCGGATATGGGGTTTGATCGCACGGGTCCGATTTACGATCAACGGTCATCGTGCCACGATCGGGGCTTAGATTTGGTGGGCAGGCGTTGAAAAATACATTAAACCTTCACCGTAAATTTGGAAGAAATCCGACGGCTGGAAGGCCCGGAGTCTCAGTTTCTTTTGTCAGTGCCAGATTTTAATCTGGCATTGGTGGGGTGCATTGGGTAAGCGCCAGATGGTACTTCTAGGTGTCCACTAGGTCCGCAGTCCGTGATGGACTACAAGTCCAGTGAGATATATGATTTTCTAAAGTTTTTGATTTTTCTGACCCTCCTCGGTTGCTGGGTGGCCCACACGGGCTGTCTTTAAGTGTAATCAGTCATCTGGCTTAGCGGCCTGCACCAGGCCTTATCACGGCCTGTCTGGTCTATTAAATTGGACTAATCTTGGATTAATTAACTCGTGTATAAGCTAACGTTGAGTGCTAATGGTCAGTATGTGATAGTATAAGTTAATTAAAAAAAATATATCAAGGATTTTTTAAAAATTCAAAATAGTGAAAATCCGGGATGTTACAATCTGCCTGGTTCGTGCGAGTTACAGTTGTTTCCACCAAGCTGACGCTCCTCCTTTCAACTTGTAGGCCACCAGCTTGACCTTCTTTGCTTCAGGGATGTCCATATAGTTAAAAAATCGCTCAACTTCAGAAAGTCAATCGAGGAAATCCTTAATTTATAGTTGGTCATTGAAGTTAGGAATATCAACCCATATCTTAAATTCTCGATTTACTCGATCGTCGCCTGGTCTGGGGTGTTGGAAGATTATGTCGTCGATCTCCTCCTCACTAGAGCCCCCGTCCTCAGGCATGACCCTTGGATGCACTGCCGGTATTATCCTACAATCAGGCCGATTACGAGTCTCAACAATTGGCGGTGGAGGATTACCACCAGGAACACGGAGTTGCCCTAGGGTTTCTGCCAAGAGATTTGCTATGCGGTCCATGGAAGCCTGCAGCCCTTGCATGGCTTGCCGATTCTCTTGCTGCGCTGCTTGAAAAGTTGCCACCGTTAAAGACAAATTCCGTGGAACACCGCCTATGGGATTGTTGCCCGACCCGTCGTTAGAAGTCATCGATCCGAGGAGAAACCTCGCTTTGATACCAAACTGACGCAGGGGAGGACGTGAGGTCGAGTACCGTCTTTCTCAAGAGGATAACTATTCCGAATCCACGGAACTTCTCTGGACTCCTCATAGAGACTTTCTTGAATCCACGAGAAAAGAGAGCAGAAAATAGAAATAAATTCTAATAAATTCAAAATAGATTAATGAATTCATAAAAATGAGTTCACAACCCTTTAAATAAGGGTACTAAGCAATGGGAAAGAAATCATAATCAAACTATAACTAAAACTCCTAGAATTCGCGACTTACTATAAATACTAAACTTACTATTTATAGACGGTCGTGATGTCTACTAGTGCGCAAGGTTTTCGGCCAAATATAGTAAGTGTCCTATTTGGCTTCACCAAACCATTCCCCTAATTATTCTAAGCTCTTTTCACGTTGGGCGCAACTCCTAAAGCCCGACGGATGAAGAGTTATAGTCAAACTAAAACTTACTATTTATAGTAAAAACAAAATTGAAACAGGGAAACGACCGTCGAATCAGGAGTTTCTCGCAATTCCGAGCATCGCAACCCCGCGTAGCTGGGTTGGTTGGCTAAAGTAGCTCGTTCTACCCAAAAATCATATATTTTACGTCGGCTAACTCATCCCGGATTGCGAGATACGCCTGATTGAAGGTCTGATGGTCCAGATCACTTCTGTCGCCGACCGGGCCTTTTCTGATCCATCTTTGCCATGTAATTGTCCACGACCCGCTCTATATAACTAAAAAAATAATAACATAAGTAATTATGTACTTTTAAGTTAAAAAAATTACTTATAACCAATCATAAACCAAACTTACTATCCTAAGGGCCTGTTTGGGAGCATGGATTTGGAACCCGGCCCCTGGATTCAGAACCCCCTGGATTTGCAATCCTCCCAATGTGTTTGGCACCCTAGAGTGTGAATCAACTTTAATCCAAAAATACATGTGCATGGTATATTTACATGGTTTTGAATATAATTACTAAATCAACTTTAATAGCTCTAATTAGTTAGATATATAATTTTTGATACTATGGTTGTGATAAGCCTGTTGAAATATATGCTTTGCCTGAAAATGATTAAATTCCAAGTCTCGGATGGACCGCAAGCACAAGATCATGTCTGAGTGACTAACCAACGATTTTAATAGTTGATTAATATGGACGATGTTTGGACGATGATGGACAATATGTGGACGGTGCTGATTTACATGGACAATGTTTGGATGATGCTGGACAATGCTTGGATGATACTGGACAATGTTTGGATGGTGCTAATCATTATTAGTGGGTCATGTGCCCAATAGAATAATAGTATACAGTGACACACACGTTACACGTACAACTATTGAAATGATTTTAGGTGTAATCAAAGCTCTCACCGTGGATTGCAAACCCCCTTAAAGAAGGATTAGAAACCCCCCAATTACTTTATGCTGCCAAACAACCAAGGGGATTTGAAACCCCCTCCAATCCCCAGTGCCAAACAACCCCTAAATAAGTCACTTACCTGGTCCGTGAGTTTTTTTTTTTTTTTTTTTTTTTTAAAGCAACTTATTTGGTAGTATCCACGTGGGCCCTAAGAGATTTATTGCTTATAAAATATTGGATGGTTGTTATGAATTGGCTCCATTCAAATAGTTAGGATCATCCAATGGTACGATTCTTGCTCGATGACTTGTTCCTAGTTGTATATAGAAATGAATGGTTGAGATTAATAATACATCACCGATTATTTTTAAATGGTTCTAGCTAGTTCATATCACAGGATATTGCAAAGTATCGGTCTGTATTAGCAACACCGCGAGATATCGTGCAATATTGATGTTTTTTTTTTTTTAAGGTTTTTATAATGTATTGATAATATCTGTCCATATCGTACGGATACTTCATAGGAAATGCAAGCCGCGCGCTTTTCCACATGGGCCCTATGTGATTTATTGCTTATAAAATAATGGATGGTTGTTATGAATTAACTCCATTCAAATAGTTTGGATCATCCAATGGTACGATTCTTGCACGATGGCTTCTTCCTAGTTGTATATAGAAATGAATGGTTGAGATTAATAATACGTCACCTATCCATTTTAAATGGTTCCTAATTAATGGCCAAAAGGAAACCTAATTACACCGCCCCGAATTTAAACGCGTCACAAAAGCTGAGTTCCGAATCCAGGGTCCAAAAAGACTTAAACCCAAACCAGTTAAAATCAGTTAGGGTTCATTGGGTACTGCAGGTTAGTACTGATGGACTGCCCTAGACTTCTATAACGACTTATATCTTGCAAATGTGTCATTCCAATCCCTACTCAGGCAGTACATTCATCTTGAATATGAGTATTGATTCCAATCCATTACGTTATGAACGGTATGGATGGCATGTAAACATCACTGTCGACCCCAGGAAGGTTTCAACGGTAGGAACATTTTCCTTTAGTACGGCCCAGTTGAGTTTTGGATCCTGGTCACTTTTTGTCCTAAATCCCAAAATGATCTCACAAAACGGATGGACGGGGTGGATTCGTCACAAACAGCACTGTGGGCCCCACCTAGGTTTCCAGCACAGGAACCTCAATCCGCGTCCCTGATAAACAGGGTTTAAACAATCTTCAGGCCGGGTAAGGCATGGGCCGAACGAATGTTTTTGGGCTCTTGATTAGGCCTTCTATGCTAGGGCCCATCTAATATCGGTCACCGGGTCTGAAGTATGTCGGCCCGTGTGTGTGTGTGAATAGCCAGGCTTCCACCCGGGTGTCTTGTTATCTTGAAGTACACGCTTCTTCTGCTACTATATAAACAACCCTAATCACATACAATATCTCATTATTCAAGAAATCAAAACCAAAACCAAGAATTCAAAATCAAATCAGATGGGCTCTTCTTCTCCACCACCGTCTAAATTTCTTCCTTGGTTCGTTCTCCTGGCCCTCCTCCCCTTCCTGGCGACCTGTGATTGTGCCCGCCTCCTACGTGACATCAGAGACGTCCATTCAACCGATCATCATCTCATCTCTGACCATCGAAAGGTCGAGATGGGTTCTCTCCCACAAGGCCAGACATTCAACTTCTTCCAAGAGGAGTACCACTGCCCCCCTCCGGTCCCTCCAAAAGACGAAATACCGAGCTTGGACCCAGTCTTCCTGCCCAGATCCCAGACGTTATCAGAGCCGTCCGTTCCACCAATCATCATCGAAAGCTCGAGACAGTTTCTCCCAACTTCTTCCCAAGACGAGCCCCATTGCCTCCCTCCGGTCACTCCAAGAGACGTAACACCGAGCTCAGTCCCAGTGATCGTGCTCAGCTCATCGGAGCCGTCCGTTCGACCGATCATCATCGAATCATCTCTGACCGTCGAAATCTCGAGATGGGTTTTCGTCAGCAAGGCCAGATGTTCAATTTCCTTCCAAGAGGAGTTCCATTACCACCTTCAGCTCCCTCTAAACGACGCAACACCGAACTCCAATCAGATCCCCTCCCTTGAAATGATGATCTATTCATTTGTTATGTGCAGTTGTAAGTTATCAATCTTACTATTTTTTATTCAAATATAGGTTTGCTCGAAATCTTCTCGTGTCTTGCAATAACACACGTTGGACCGTTGGATTTTGATATTTTCTTATGACCCAAACCGTTTATTTGGTGGGGCTCAGCTTAAAGAAAAGAAGAAAAAAAAAAAAAAAAAAAAAACTCTTGAATTGAATATTTCAGCCATTTGAAGGGTCGAAGTAATCCATTTGAGAGCTTTTATTCGTTGGACTTAAACCGAAGATCACGAGTCTTATCATATCAACGGTTTGGATCATTAGAAATTTATATTCAAAATCTGAAAGTCTCGATGTTGGTATTGCAATACATGGGATGTATTTTAACAAACCTCATTAAAGTAAAGACGTGATGGATATGATGATTGTATATTCCTTCTTTTGGAGAAATGATTAATAGTACTTGTTCACGTACATTTTGTAAGCGTAGCACTTGGAATCGAGGCACACGTGCATGATATCTGATTCGTTCATCTAATGATGATAGTTTGTGACCACACGTGCATGATATTTGCTCGAGTGCACTTGACTTTTCTCTTTTTGTTAAAGATTGATTTGATGATTAGAAAATAATTCAGTTGTCACATCTTACTTAGTTCATAGTCTTTAGTTCTAATTTTTAAATATAAAATTAAATACTCTGGCAGAGTGTGGTGGATGATACGCAGGCACTTAAGAATTACTTAAAACCTGAACACGTGGCATACAGATAGTTAAATTAAACCGTCCAAATTATTTGATTATGTGAATATGGGATTGGTGGAATTCATTGGATGGTTAAAAATGAAATATATTCAACCGTCCACGGTCCACGAATAAGAGGTTGGAATTTGTCAACCGATCTTATCTTTGAATTGTACTTTTGGGAAGGTGCAATGCACAGGTTACACGATTAAATTTGAGTTAACGTATGAGAAACGGATTGGCTACTCCCCCTTCCACCACCAGCCCACGTGGCTGATGGTAGGTTCTCTGTGGGCCCCACCATGATGTATCTGTTTCATCCATTCTGTTCATCCATTTTTAAAGATCATTTTAGAGCTTTGTACTAAAACTGAGATGGATATAAATCTAAGATGGACTACACAACAGGAAAACAATAGTGATTGGATATCCACCATTTAAATCCTCCTAAGGCCCGGTGTCGGTGTACTGTTTATTTGACATCAAATCTGTTGATTAGGTCATACAGACCCAGATGAAGGGAAAAAACAAAAATCAGCTTGATCCAAAACTTTTATAGCTCCCAAAAAGCTTTTAATGGTCGACCTACATTGAACACTGTTTCCTATAATGTGGTCCAAATGAGATTGTGATATAACTCATTTTTGGTCTCATATCATAAAATGATATAGAAAAATAGGTGGACGGCATGGATGAAACAAATACATTATTATGGGGCCCACAGAGAGCACCGACCATCAGCCATTGGCTCGTGGCAGGGCGAGTAGCCAATCCGTTTCCTAACGTATGATACGTGTACAGTTAATGAGTGCCTGCGTATTAAGTGTCACGCGCAGCCCGAGTATCATACGACTCTTCATTTTTAGAATGTTCCCCACGGCAGAGAAATGTCTGCCACTTTCTAAAAGCGTTGCTTCCACGTGGTTTCGCCTATGCCGTTGATTAAAGACAGTATAAAAAATGGGCCCGGGTCCTTCGCTGCATGGTATGGCAGGGATGTTGGAATTCAATCAGTGGCAGATATGCCTGTCCATCTGAACCGTCCAATATGTGGGCCCATGCTCGGTTGAGAAATCCCTAAAAGAATATGATCTCCACCGTCTGATTTCACCCATTCAATCTGGGCCATCGTTTTGAACTATCCATCTGGTAGTTGCGATCGTTGGATCATTTCGTTTCGTAGGTTATGATCCTTCCACAGATGATTTAATCGGTCCAGATCGGAGTTCATGCTGCCATGTGTACAGCTGGCCATATTTCTCTTCTCCATAAAAGAGAGTATAGACACAACCTTTTACGTACCTTAATAGCATCTACGGACCACAAACATAGATAACCAAAGTAGATCCGTGTTTGTAAAGACAACCTATTTTGAACAAAAATAAACCTCCTTTTTCACCTGCTTCTTACCTAAACCCAAGGGGCCTGAGGAGTATTTTCTTCCATCCCATCCGTACCACAAAGTCGTCTTCCGTCGTCGAAGTTTTCTGCTAGTGAAAAAAATAATTACCCTAAAAGACACGGTCTAGTTTAGTAATTATTTCAAGAGTAGGTGCGGTGGAGCTTTTTACTAATTCCTCAGGGGAATGGGAGCCTCGCACATCTACACGCAGGCACATGTGCCAATATACATAATTTTTACGTGATCTGATCCTTCCATCATTTTTACATGATGTGGGTCACATCACGTTCAAAAAATTGCATCTACAGAAAATTGTTTCAACAGTCTATTATCTGTGGCCCACCTAGGGAGTTAAATAACCTGATTTTTAAGGCAGAAGATCTAAGCATATTTCCAACCAAATAGAGAGATCAGATCTCTTGCAAGTGTTGTTGCGTGTGAATCACAATGACACGTGGATTCCGAGCTCGCATGGAATTAGCGTGGCCGACAATGATCGATATTTCTTTATTTCGGAAAACGACATTTGTACTCGAGAGATACAATACTACGACGGAGTACGGCCCTGGATACGCATGAACTAAAAAACATGTACAAGTGGCATGTATTAACTGAAACTAAACCGACTAAACTGTGGAAACAACTGTTGCTAATTCAAAATTCCAAAATCAGACTAGTAGAATAATCCTAACCTCTGATTCATGGACACCTGATTGTTGAAATAGGGCCTTTGATTAATTTTTATTTTTAACCGTCCAATTAATGTCCTCCAATTCGATATTCAGATAATCTTAAATTTAGTTCGTGATAGATCTGCTTTGTGTTAAATTACTAAGGTGACACGCATGCAATTCTAAGTAATTTTCAAGTGCATGTGTATCAACCATTACATTTTAATCGGAGGAATGAATGGTCTAGATTGCCCAATCGTGGATACCACTTGCCAGAAATAAACAACATGAATGGCCACTTATTTTATAATCGTCACTGTTGATACGCGTTGGAAGGTGACTTGAACAATACACAAAGATTGATAGGTGGGGTTTGTGGCCTGATGATTCAGACAGTTGACCTGATGAGCCCAACATGATCTCGGCTTCTTGAGAACTTTCTAATCGGAAGATCCAAACCGTTCAATCTGATCAACAAATAAATAATAGTGGACGTGCTGCGATTTTCCAATTTATTAGTAATTGTAATGGATAGAACCGTATGTAATTCAATATTAAACATTCTACGATACTTACCATCTAAAGGGGGCCATCACATCCACGGTCCAGATCTTTGAGAAGTGGCTCTATGATCCGTGTTTGATTCAGAACCGCTCTAGACCGACTACGTGCAGTGGGTGGGAAGGGACGAGGTTTGGCTAGTGAGTCGGTTCTTTGTGGGCCCACCATGATCTATGTGTTTTATCCACACCGTCCATCCTGTTTTACACATCATTTTAATATTTTATATTAAAAAATTGAGACAGATCAAAATCTCAGGTGGGCCACACCATGGGAAAACAGTAGTGATTGAATGTCTACCATTAAAAGCCTCCTAGGGCCCAATGTAATGTTTATTTAACGTCCAACCTTTAGATTAGGTCATACATACAAGATAAAGGAAAAATAAATAAATATCAGCTGAATCCAAAACTTTTGTAGCTCAAGGAAGTTTTAAGGATGAGTGTACAGTAAACAATGAGTGGCCCACTTGAGATTTTCACATACTTAGTTTAGAGTTCATTCCATTAAAATTATATGGAAAAATAGATGGAGGGCATGGATGAGACACATACATCATGTTAGGACCACAGAGCACCGACGACTGGCCATTAGCCACTGGCGGGATGTATCCAATCCGTTTCCGGTGGGAAGCCTGCCTAAATCTGAGCACCACGAGCGTGTATGAGATCTACACCATCCATCTGGATCTGTGCACCAACTGAGGGTGATAGTACATAAGATCTACACCATCCATCTATTGCGCTGGCTGATGTTGACTTGGTAACTAAAAACTGAGTCCGTTCAAAACCAGGTATAGCCCACGTTAGAAGGAAGAGTTGGGACGTTAGGTCTCCATTAGTTGTAAATGAGGCCCACCGATGGTTTATATATGCAATCCAATCCATACGCATATGCATGACTCTTCTATAGGTGGACCTCACTATTCTGAAAGTTAGTGGACCAAGTGAATGAACTCTTTCAAAATCACGATGATCTGAAACTCATCTGGGCCACACAATCTCAATTCAGAGGTTTTAGACAGATTTTACACTGTTTCTTACGGTGAGGCCACCTGTGCGATGTACGTTCAAGATCAAAGCCTAGCATGGAGTGGAGCACCTGATGGACGGTCTCGATCTTACCCACATGAAGTCGTTCATCCACGTGAGTGAAAAATGACTTACCACGCGTAGTCATATCATCGCGAGCGTTGACGTACTGCGAAACATATCCGTAAACTACACGTTGACATTGACTTTGTCGCTGGCATCATCGACGAAATAGTCAATGCCGCGTGTCACAGGAAAATCTTAAAAGTGGACAGGTGGTATACTCGTAGGGAGCACTGAGGGCGTGTTTAGGCAGTGGGAATAGAAGGGATCAGGTGGGACGGGATTCATCTGGTCCCATGCAATTTTATATTTGGGAAGAATCGAAAAGCTTGGAATTAGATTACGTGGAATTGCTTTCGTACGTGCCAATTTCATTCAATGTTAGAAAGTTGTGTAGGTCCCACCATGATGTGTGGGCGGGCTATATCCACACCATCCATTCATTTTTTGAGATTATTTTAGAGCATGGGTCAAAAAATCAGATAAATCTAAAGCTCAAGTGGACCCCGCCATAGAAAGCAACGGAGATTGAATACTTACCATTGAAAGCTTCTTTGGGGCCACATAAGTTTTGGATCTACCTCATTTTTATGCCCATGACATAAAATGAGGTTACAAAACAAATGAACAGTTTAAATATAACACGTGTGTTATTCTTACTAATTTCAAATGATGGTGGGTATATCCATTCAATGTACCACTATATTACTAACAAAGCATGACATTAAGGGCTGTTTGGCCAGGCAAATCCCACAATATTAGGAGGATGGGATCGACAATATCCTGAGATAGGCATGACGAGCCAAAATAGATCCAATGAACTTGTCCTGAGGTATGAGCAATCCTATGGATCTTAAAACAATCTATTGACGTCACCATCATTACCTTAAAGTTGGTCATATCCCTTGGTTAGATGGGTTGGAAGGTAAAATCCGAGATATGGTCGGCATGCCAAACAAACTTAGTGAACTTGTCCCAGG
This sequence comes from Magnolia officinalis, assembly GCA_021015155.1. Taxonomy (NCBI): domain Eukaryota; kingdom Viridiplantae; phylum Streptophyta; class Magnoliopsida; order Magnoliales; family Magnoliaceae; genus Magnolia; species Magnolia officinalis. Next base: position 40,642 of record JAJHSJ010000755.1, read on the forward strand.
ATATAAGCAATCCCATGGACCTTAAGACAATCCACTGACACTATTACCATTACCTTAAAATTGATCCCATCTCCCCTAATACCATGGGATCTGCCCGCCAAACAGGCCCTAATCTTATCCCATGGCAACAGGGGACAATCTCTGTCATGGGTAATAATTATGTTTTTTGAATCCCATCCCACTTAATCCCTTCTAATCCCACCGCCCAAACACGCCCTGAAATGGTGTTCCCAGGTATCATACGGCAAGCAGCAAAATGATTGGGAACTACAGGTGGGTCTCACCATTAGTAGGCCCTATGCTGTAATCACGTAGTTGGGACCAACCTCACCGTTCAAAATCTAGAGTTCGAAAATTCAAGAGGCAGTGGAGATCAACGGTAGCGATAATCCGAATTCCGGTTTATTTTTTCGTGGTCTGTTCGCTTGGGGGCTACCTTTGGATCAGATGGATTACTGAATGAAATGAATTCAGATGGCAATCGTACACTTGACGTATATGAGATCTGGCCCACCTGATGAGTTGTTTTTCTTAATTTCTGGGCCACGGTATATCATATGAAGATGGGCTTAGATATGAATGGTTCAGATCTTGCACACGTCTTGCATATGGTATCTAGACGTGCGCAAGACGCTCCCTTCACGGTCGTCGCATGGGCCACGTGCGTACACGAACGTAGTCAGCTTTGACACTTTCAACTTTCATATTCCGCAACGGATCCGGTGAGGTGCACCTAATGAAAGGATTGGACACACGGACGCGGTTTGGCGAGTGAGGCTGCCACAGTGCCCACCTTTCTCACACACGCGGTTTGGATGGAATATCCACGCTGCACATACTCTTTGAAAGATAATTTTAGGTCTTGAACCAAAAAATGAGGTAGATATAAAACTCAGGTGTACCACACCGTGAGAAAAAAGTAGTGATTGAATGTCCACCGTTAAAAACTTCCTAAAGCCCACTGTAATGGTTATTTGTCATCTAACCTGTTGATTAGGGAAAAAAAAATAAATAAATAGCTTGATCCAAAACTTTTGTAGCCCCTAAGAAGTTTCTAACGGTGGGCATTCAATCAACACCATCCGGTCCACTTGATATTGAATCAATGTCAAAAAGCTCGTACCATAAAATGATATAGAAAAATGGATGGACCGCATAGATAAAACACATACCCACCATGATGTATGTGTTTCATCCATGCCGTCCATCCATTTTTCTGGATCATTGTATTGTATTACACTGTAAATGAGTTATTTTCCAATCTCAAGTAGACCACATTATAGGAAACAGTGTTGAATGAACATTATAAACCTTTTGGTGCCATAAAAGCTTTACATCAGGTCTTTATCATCTAATCAACAGATTATGTCGAATAAACAGTACAGTGGCCTTTAGGAGGATTTTAATGGTGGATATCAAATCTCCACCTGAGATTTATATCCCTCTCATTTTTTGGTCCAAGCCGTAAAATGATCTGTAAAATGGATGAACGGAATGGAATAAACACATATATCATAATAAGGCCCACAGCACCGACCACCAGCCACCGGGCTGATGGCAGGGGTGAGTAGCCAATCCGTTTCCCAATTGATATGTACGACGTGGCGCTTAAACCGGTAACCGGAAGACGCAGGTGAAAATCCGGTAAAAAAGCAACTTTCTACCTTCTCGAAAGGTCTGGAGTCCTCTACAGGCAGTAGCAAGAGCGTGCAACACCAATGGTCTAGATTGTCCGCCACGTGTCAGAAATGAATAACACTAATATTCTATTTGGTCCCTAATCTCATATTCTTCACCGTCGATACGTGTTGGAACCGTGTTTCCAGTACCAACGTGACTTGAACAACAAGCAATAAGATTTATGGACCGTTGATGTGATAAGCCCAACATGATCTCTTCCTTCTTAGGAACTTTCTAGTTGGAAGATCCAAACCGTTCAATATAATATTCTAGGGTTCATACTATCGAAAGTGGGCCTTTAAATCGACGGTCTGCATCTACGTGCAGTCAAGGGAGGGGAGTATGCCTACGTCTGAGCACCACCTGAGGGAGAACGGGTATAAGATCTACACCGTCAGATGGTTCACTAGCTCATGTGCAACTTGAAAACACACCGTAAGGAAGAATTGGGATGTGATGCACCATTACTTGTACATAGATAAGATACTCTGGTTAATACATGCAATCCAATCCATCCACATGACTTTTCTCACCAAGGTCTCTCCATTTGAATTTAGAGGCGGAACTCAGTATTCTGACAGTACGGTGGACCAAGATGAATTTAAAGGTGGACCACACCACCTGAATTTAAAGGTTCCGGCACAATTTACACTGTTTTCTATGGTGAGGCCCACCTGAGATGAGTGTGAGGCCTAGCATGGAGTGGTAAATATGATGGATGGGGTGGATCTCATCCACATGAAGTCATACATCCACGTCCGCGATCTACGCGTATTCACGTTCCCATGCCGCGCAACATACACGAAGAGGTAAATGTTGACTTGGTAAGCCACCAGTGGTAGAACAGGTGGCGTACTTTTATGGGAAACTGATATAGCTGCTGTACCGCACATCAGCGACTTTTCTGTTTATATACGTCCGGTGATTCCTCATGTAGAAGTGTCCGGTAATTCCGGACCATCATTTATGGAAAGAAGAGCAAGGGGTGTTTGGCGCATTGTATTAGATGGCATTAGGTGATATTAGATTAAAATAACTTAATTATTGAATGTCATTGGGATTTTCCTCTGTTACAATGGTACAAACATAATTTCATGATCTGTTTGCATCATTCATGGTGGCATTAAGCAGTTTGTTTGCTGGCCATCGAATAAATATACCAAGTAACATTTAAAATCATGGGGAATAACGTATGTGTTTTATATTCGCATTGTTTATCTGTTTTGTAATCTAAATATATTGTATGAGCCAAAAAATAAGGTAGATCTAAAATTGGACCACAATATAGAAAGTAATGGGGATAATGACTCGTTGAAATCTTCCTAAGGTCTACTGCAATGCTTATTTACTATCCAACCTGTTCATAAGGTTAAATAGACCTCAATTAAGGGAAAACACAAATATTAGCTTGACTCAAAACTTGGATAGCCCCCAAGAAATTTTCAGTGGTAGCCAGGCGTTCAATCCCCACTGCTTTTCTATGGTGGGTCCATTTGAGCTTTAGATTTGTCTAATTTTTTGGCCCAAGCCTTAAAATGATCTAAAAAAATAGGTAGATAGCGTGGTCTAAAAAAATAGGTAGATGGCTTGGATATTATCCGGAAATCACGTAAGACCTTATAGAATTGGTGACATAAACATGCCTTTTCAAAAATTTTCAAATAGAATCCCGGAAGCAATGTTACGGTGCTTATAATTCAAGAAGAACTAAATATAATTCCATTTAACCTAATCTTAACTTTTCCCGTTCTCACCAAATGCGATGAAATTTGTACAGGACCAAATACAATTCCATCCCACCTAATCTCATCTAATGCCATGCGGCAAACGCCCATAAAAAATAAAGCATATCCAACTCTCAACTGGATCCAAAGTTAAGTGAACTACACCCTGACCATTAGATGCCCATAGCTAAAAACTTATGACTAGAAGCTTTGTTCAAGGACCTTTTCATGGTGTGGATGGCAAATAGACAGTACAAAGGGTGACCTTAGGAAGGTTTCACATATGGGCATCATTATCATTTCTCATGGTGCGGTAACCTTATATCGGCTGTTTTATTTTTAGCTCATGCTGTAAAATGATTTGTCAAAATGAATGGATGACATGAATAAAACATGTACATCACAGTGGACCCCACTTGGACTGAGTCCATCCAAGCGGGGCAGGACACAATCTGTTAGGATGCAAGTTACAATCCGGTAAAAAGCATCTCTCCATAATTAGGGCAAACCCAGTCCAAGTAGGATGTCTGTGGACCCCATGATGCATGGGTTTTCTGTACGCCGTGCTTCCATTTTACAAGATAATTTTAGAGCATGAGCCCAAAAACAATGTATATACAAGGTTCAAGTGGACCACACCACATGATGCAGCGGTGATAATGATGCTGGCCGTTGAAACCTTCCTAAGGCCATCCCCATGTTTATTTTTCATCCGGTATATATCTCGCGTAGACATGAAAGAAAGGAAAACACAGAAATCAACTTGATTAAAACTTCTGCAGCTCTCAATATCTTTCTTATTTTTTAGTTCATATCTTAAAATGATCTCGAAAATAAATGAACGGCATAGATAAAAACCTATAGGTGGGCCCCACAGTCCTGCTTGGACTGAGTGCATCCATGCACGGTAGTACGCAATCCGCATCCCAAAAGAACGAATCCTCCACTTGTTGTAGTAAAAGCGTACAGAACCCTGGCTCAGTGAACTCACCGCGACGTGTCTTACGTCCAGTCCATCCATTAATAGCGAAACCATTTAAATCTTCGTTAAACCACACCATAGGGAGGATTGGACAATATATGTGGCTAGGATCTTTCAATCTGAGAGACTTTACGGACATGATCCATCCATGATGGGATGCAACAGATTTGAAAAGGAAAAGATGTGGAAGCCTATCTTGAGTTATTTTATACTCGGGCAGCGTATTACTTGATATACAGGCACTCAGAAGTTTTAAACATAGCATTCGTGGACTAAGCCCACAAAGTTGTGGAACACACTGTTAATAAGTTATAGTCCCAAACCAGATTGGTCGACCAATCATAACCTCTGATTCGTGGACGACCACTGGATATTTTTTATTTTAAACCGTTGAATAAAAACAATCATAATTTATAGATTTCGGATACATTTCTAAATGGGGTCCATTAATTGGACAGTTTAATTTGAATTCCGAATGCAATTACCCAACAATTTCTAATCAGTTTCTAAGAGCCTGCATATCATCCATCACGTTCAGAGTACCACTCATCAATAAGCGTAGTTCTTGTTTCCTGCAATTTCTACGTGATTTCTAGGCTCCGCGTATCATCCATCGCACTCAGCCAGAGTATCAAGTTGTTCTCATCAATCTATCTCGGATATGAGCTTCCGTGGCCGTCCAAAACACTGAATTGGCCGTCCCTCCAAATGGCACCGTAGGATTTTTGTGAAGAATGACCCAGGAATCTACCTTATAAAGCTGATGATGGCCCACTCATTCACTCCATCCTACGGCGATCATACGTTCGTCGAAAAGAATAGTAGATAGAAAGATCCTCGAAATTGCCGGGAACACTTCAATTGGAAATTACGAGCGTTAGATGTCAAATAACCATTACATTAGGATGGTGGACATTCAATCACTACTGTTTTCCCATGGTGTGGTCCACCTGAGAATTATATCTACCTAATGTTTATGTTCAATACCTAAAATTATCTTTCAAAAAGGAAGAACGGTGTGGATAAAACAAATACATCATTGTGGGGTCCACGTAGCACCGACCACTAGCCACCAGGCTGGTGGCGGCGTCACTAGCCAAACCGCGTCCCGAAATTAATTTCGTGGTTAGTACGCCCCTCCCCAAACTATGAAATTACATGATTAGTCTCCCGTCTATAAAACTCCATGCCTTCATTTTAAAAATCCCCATCCAAGATTAATCAATCCCAAAAGCATAAAATTTCTCAGATGGGCTCTTCTTCTCTATCATTCTCCTCTTCCTCTTCTTCATTTATACCTCTTTCACGTTTCATCCTCTTACTTTTCTGCATCGTCTTGCCGGGATCTTGCAACGGCATCCGGCTCAGAGCTATCATGGACGAGTCCCGTTTCACAGATTCTTATAAAAGTGTGACTTCACAACAAAAGCTTGATACGGGTTTTCGATTGCATTACCAGAGTTTCAATTTCTTCCCGAGAGGAGTACCAGTTCCTCCATCCGGTCATTCTAAGAGAGTTAACGCCGTACCTGAATCCCACGTACCTAATCAGATGGCTACTCCATAGATGATGGTTCTTTGATCGATCTTCATCAGCTTCATGAATTGATTCTTATATATGGATTTATTTATCGAGGGAATTTCATCTATAACTAGTTGCTTCTGAACTCGATATGCGACTCTTAGCTCACGTGCTAAAATGTTACGTGTGTAGGGCATCATCTGAGTCGTGACTTTGGTGGGCCCCACCATGAAAATCACCAGGTCAGAAATTAAGTTGGTTCGCTCATCAGGTGAGGCCCATCTGATGGGTGACTGGGATTTCCTGCACATATGACAGGTTGGCACGTGTGCTTGGTAATTACATTAATTTTGAGTTCTCAAGCAATCATCTGTAGCGATCATACTTCCTATGTACTAGTTCAAGTAAAGGCATGTAATCAATAGAAAAGACTACTCTTTAATGGAATTTATTATTATTATTATTTTTTAAAATACGAACCTATTATTATGTTGAGTTGAATCTGGATCCTCCGCTCATGATTGGTCCATGTTAACATTGATGTTGTCAGCTCTACTTCATTAACGTGTGATGATGTGGTCCAATTAAATATAGCGTGTGATGGTGTGGTCCAATTAAATTACCACAAGTAGAATTTTTGTAAGTATGGCAAGCAGAGGATCCAAATTCTATCATGCTTGCCATTTTAGGGTGGTGTTATCATGTTTGCCATTTGAGGGTGTATTTGGTAACACCATTTATATTAGTGTTGCCGCATCTCTTTAAAAATAGGAGCTATTTTAAAGTGTAAAGGTGTTTGATAATATTTCCCGATAGAATAATGCTTATTGGTCTTGTCTTTGTTATTGATTAGTTTAATCAAGCTAATATTAAAAATCAATAGCTCATTAAAATTAATGTGAAAGTCAAATGGTCCAATTCAAATTATATTAAAGATATACACTTTCATTAGTCCAAAATTAAATATCAACAACAATATGATTGAGTTGATATTAAAGAGTGGTCCAATTGTGATGAATTGGAGATTAATGGTTTGATTATGTCGATATTAAAAATCAGCAGCCCAATTGGACCAATACTGAATTTAAATGATCTTATTTGATTAATAATAAAGTTGAAAGGTCAGTTGGATTGATATCGAGGATGAACAAACCAATTTGTTTAAAAACTACAATGAATTGTCCAATTGTTATGATATTGAAGGCAAACAATTTAATTAAGTGAATATTAAAGATATATATTAAGATTAGATTGGTATTTGATATCAGAGAAGAATAATCTCTTTGGACCAAAATTAGAGATGAATGATCAAATTGGTTTGATATTAAAGACCAACCATTCATTTGGATTGATAGTAATTAAGATTATGGGCTGAGCATGGCCAAGCAAGGAGTGGTGAGAACCCGATTGGCTGGTGTACCACACATCTCCCACCTGGCTTGTGGTGTTTTGTGGGTCCCATCTTGAGGTATGAGTTATATCCAAACTGTCAATCCGCTTAGCGAGATCATCATAAGGCTTGAGCAAAAAATAAGACAGATCCAAAGATTACGTGGATCACACTGCAAAAAGCAGCGGGGGATTGAATGTCTACTATAGAAACCCTCTTGGGGTCACATAAATTTTGAGATTGTTTTTTTCCTTTTCCATCCAGGTCTGTGTGGCCTTATGAACAGATTGGATGAAAAATAAATGTTATTGTAGGCCTGCTAATGTTTTAACTGTGAGAATCATTGTCCCTACTTATTTGTGGTGTGGTCCACTTGAGCTACACTTGAGCTTTGGATATGACTCAGTTTTTGGATAATGATCTAAAATTATCTCTCCAAATGGATGAACGGTGTGGATATAATAAATACATCATTATGGGCACATGTAACTTTGATCCCCATCAATCCGTCCATCAAGCCGTCCATCCACGTCCGGGAATAGTTGCGGTCTACGCGCGGTCATAAGCGTTGACAGGAAGGACATCAGTTCCATGGTCAATGCCGCATAAAAATCCTAAAATTGGAGGACAGTATCATACTCTTAGGGAGCACTGAAATGGTGATCCCTGATATCATACTCCAAGCACCAGAATGATCGGGGACGTACAGGTGGGTCACACCATTAGTAGGCCCTGTGCTGTAATTAATCACCCCAACTGGGACCATCCTCACCGTTCAAAATCTGGAGAGTTTCTTAAATGCAAAAGCTTGTGGACATCAATGGTCATGATAATCCAAACAGTGGAGCTTGTTCATTTGGGGCCCACCTCTGGATCTAGTGGACTACTGTGTAAAAAAGAATTCAGATAGCAATGGTACACTTGACGTGTATGAGATCTACACCACTTGATTAGTTGTCCTGCTTGATTTATGGGCCACAGCATATCATATCAAGAGTAGACTTACAAATGAATGGTTCAGATCTTGCACACGTCTTGCATAGGTATCAAGACGTGCACAAACGCTCCCTTCACGGCCGCCGTCTCATGCGCCGCATGTCTACAGGAACGAAATTACAAAATAGGAAGGCAGCGTTTGACATTTTCATTCGCCGTGTGTATATGGAATCGGATTGGCTACTCCCCCTGCCGGTGCTATGTGGGCCCCACCATGATGTAGGTGTTTTATCCATTCTGTTCATCCATTTTTACAGATCATTTAGAGCTAAATCCAAAAATGAGAGGGATATAAATCTAAGGTGGACCACATCACAGGAAAATAATAGTATTGGATATCCACCATTAAAATCCTCTTAAAGCCCACTGTACTGTTATTTGATATCAAATCTGTTGATTAGGTCATACAAACCCAGATGAAGGGAAAAACAAATATTAGCTTGATCCAAAACTTTTATGGCCCCCAAAAAAATTTAATGGTCACATTCATTCAAAACTGTTTCTTGTAATGTGGTCCACTTGAGATTAGGATATATCTCATTTTTGGTCTCATAAATACCATAAAATGATCTAGAAAAATAGATGGACGGCATGGATGAAACACATAATCATGGTGGGCCCACAGAGCACTGACCACTAGCCATTGGCTGGTGGCAGGGGGAGTAGCCAATCCGTTTCCGTGTATGATCGATGCCCATGTGATGTGACATGGGACTGGAATAGTCCACAACACTTCTGGGGCCCACCGTGTTATGTACGTGACATCCGTTCCGTCCATCACGGGCCTTCTCATTTTTTACCGTACATACCAAAAATCAGTCTGACATGGAACTTAGGTGGGTAGACGCCTCACACCTCTAAGTTAACGCGGTGTGGTCCACCTGAATTTGGGATCATGATAGTTTCTGGATGGTTATCTTCCTGGCAAGGCCGCATCTGATGAACGGATTGGATGGAATATACATACAAAAGCGTGCCCACCACACAACTATGGTTGGCTTTCCCTCTCCATTGGTCCCTATGGTGTGGCGGACTTAAGCTACGAATAGGTCTGAAGTTTGGCCTTTTGAGATAAAATCGAGGGGCTCACCTGATATACGGAGTGGATGTCACGAACAAACTCAGTGATCCTACCGTGAGGTGTCTTACATCCAATCCATCCATTAATGCCAAATCTCATGATAGGACCTCAGCTCAAAACCACAGGCCATCTCGCACAGGAAAGGACGTGTTGAGGTTGAGCACCATCTTTCCCAGGGAGATAATTATTCTGAATTGACGCAGCTTCTTTGTATTCTCTAAAGAGATTCCTCATCACTATGAAAATAAGAAAATAGGATAATTTTTTTAAAATCGTAATAATTTAGTTGATGATTAAAATTAAGCTTACAACTTCTTAAATAATAACTTAAATCTTATGAAGAAATTTCAGAAATAAATTATAATTAAAACTCATAGAAATCATGACTTACTATAAATAACAAACTTACTATTTCAAAACTCGTAATTTCTACTATTGCACATGTTTCTCTGCCAAAAATACTAAGTGGCAATTTGGCCAAACCATGATGTTCCCACTGTTCTAAGTACTTTCTATATTGAGGCCAATGGGGCTGAAGAGTTATACCCAAACTAAAACTTATTATAAATACATCGATATGATGGTATTTTGCAAATTTGGATATAGTTCATCCTACCCTGAAATCATGTATGGTAAGTCTGATAGCTCATTTCAGTTGGCTGTTTTAAGTTCTGATAATTCAAATCATCTCCATCTCCGATTGTGCCTTTTCTAGTCCATCTTAACCTTGAAGTTATTGTTGACCCGCTCTTCGTAACCATCCAAAGCTTACTTATACCACACCATGTGGACAATATAAAATCTTCCAACCTCAGAGAATTGAAGGATATGGTCCACCACCCATGATGGTACGCAACAGACGAATGGTCTGGATTGCGGAATCATTATCCCACTAGTTAGAACTGAAAAGGAAAAGACGTGGTAAGCTGGCAGCCTATCTGACAAGGGGAGTTATTTGACACTCCGGCAGCGTATTATGCTTGATATGCAGGCACTAAGAAATTGTAAGCCCACAAAGTTGTGGAACCCACTTTCAATAAGCTAATAGTCCCAAATCAGATTGGTCGATATTTTTCATTTTTTTTTTTCAAAATTTGGACAGTTTAATATGAATTAGTTATGCTTTACTTGTGTAATTTCCAAGTAGTTTCTAAGAACATCATCCATCACACTCTACAGCGTACCGAAGTTTTTCTCATTAATAAGGATAAGTTATTGGTTATTTCAATTCCAAAGTAATTTCTAGGTTCCTGTGTATCATGTATCATCCACGCACTTAGCCAGAGTATTAAAGCTATTTCATCTCTGTCTCTGATATGAGCTTCTTTGCAGGTCCCAAACACGGGATATGAATTGACGTCTAAGGTTGGGATGACCCACCACAAACCTCGAATTAGCCGTCCTTACAAATGCAACCGTAGGATTTTTTTGAAGAATAATCCACGAATCTACCTTGTGGCTGATGGTGGGCCCCACTCATTCAATCTCGTTTTCATCCGATGGTGATCACACGTTGAAATTACCTCGAAATTGCAGAAACGCTTCAATTTGAATTACGAGCTTTTGTAAGCACACGCGCGTGTGCAATAAAACTCATGTACACTTCACACGTGTGCCAGCATGGCACATGGTTGCAAGATCCAATCCATCCATCAGGTTGGGCCGACTTGAACATACTTTCCCAAAAATATATCTAGTCCACATAGGATGTGGAAGAGGTAGATGGGTTAGAAAATTTCAGCCTAGTTTTTCTGAACCGTACATTTGTTATCCTAACTGTGGCCCAACTGAAAAGTGGATCAATCTGATTCTTGAGATGGGAAATCATTGTAGTAATGCAGTTCTGATGGGTGGATATGATCTTGGGCCTATAGTGCTTATGCTGGATGGTCAACTTCTACCCGAGAGGAGTTCCATTTCCTCCTTCGGGTCCCACCATGAAGGTCACCAGGGCACAAACTAGGTTGGTTCACCCATCAGGCCAGATGCAGGAGGTTTGAAGAAGAGGTGAGGCCCACTATGTGATGAGTGGGCACGCTTGATTTTTGTGCCAGTCATCATCTTGGTGAGGCCCACCTTATGGCTATGGATGACTAGGATGTCCTGCACACGTGACAGCTGGTGTCAGAAATTGTCTCTTTCATCTCCATTTTATTGTTTTGCCGTATGTAGTATATATTTAAAAATAAATAAATAAAACCTATTATTTGCTATACAATTCCGTCTCCTAAACTCATGCTACACTCCCTTATTTATGGGATGTTACAAATTTCAAAAGCCTAAAACCTCTCTTGGTTGTTTACAATGACAGCTCACGCCAACAACTCTCTTGGTTGTTTACAATGACAGCTCACGCCAATACTCCCCCTTAAGTTGATGCATAGAGGTCTCGCATGCCCAACTTATCAAGTGAGTTGTAAAAGTCCTTACTAGATACAACTTTTCTAAGGATGTCCGCCAACTGATCTTCGGATTTCACAAACGGAAACCTAATTGTTTTTGCTTCAAGATTCTCTTTGATGAAGTGTCAATCTACCTCCACATGTTTAGTACAATCATGTTGAATAGGATTGTGAGAAATGGCAATTGCAGTTTTATTGTCACACAAGAGATCCATCTCGGAAGTGGGGGCAAGCCCGATTTCAGTAAGTAGCTTTTTTAACAAAGGAGTTCACAAAGACCTTTAGCCATTCCCCTAAACTCAGCTTCAACACTTAACAAAGCTACCACTTTTTATTTCTTGCTTCTCCAGGTTATAAGATTTCCTCCAACAAATGTAAAATATCCTGAGGTGGATTTTCTGTCAGTGATATTACCTGCCCAATCCGCATCCGTATATCCATAAACCATCGACTGACTGTTATATTTTGAGAACATAAGCCCCTTGCCCAGGGATGACTTCAAGTATCGAAGTATTCGAATCACTGCTTCCATATACTCTTACTTGGATTATGCATAAATTGACTTACAATACTTACAGCGTATACAATATTTGGACGAGTATGAGAGAGATAAATGAGTTTACCAACTAACCTTTGGTATCTTCCTTTATCTGTTGGTACTTGGTTTGGGTATTCTCCAAGCTTGTGATTCTGAACCATGAGAGTATCTGCAGGTCTACACTCCACCATCCCTACTTCGGTTAGCAAGTCTAATATGTATTTCCGTTGGGAGAGAAATATACCTTGCTTAGACCTGACAACTTAATTATTCCCAAGAAATACTTGAATCCTCCCAGATTTTTCATCTCAAATTCAGTTGCTAATTGCTTTTGAAGCTGAGAGATTTCTTCTTCACATCTCCTGTAATAATCATATCATCTACATAGACTATCAAAGCAGTTACCTTACCAATTGATGCTTTAAGAACAAGTATGGTCAGAGTTACTTGTTGGAAGCCATATTTTCTTCATTGTCAAGCTAAACCTTTCAAACCTTATGCTCGTGGTGATTGCTTCAGTCTGTACAATGCTCGCTACAATTTACATACCACTCCATTCTTTGAAGATGCTGTATAACCTAGAGAAACATCCATATAAACCTCTTCTTGGAGATCACCATTGAGAAAATCATTCTTTACATCAAATTGATGCAAAGGCCAATCAAGATTTGTTGCAAGAGACAATAACACCTTAACTGTATTCAACTTGGCTACAGTTGAGAAAGTCTCCTGATAATCGACACCATACGTCTGCGTATATCCACTTGCTACCAGTCTTGCTTTGTACCATTCAATAGATCCATCTGCTTTGTGTTTAACTGAGAACACCCATTTGCACCCCACGGTTTGTTTTCCTTCAGGTAATGGAACAAGAGTCCATGTATCATTTTTAAGTAATGTCTCCATTTCTTCCTCTATAGCTCGAGTCCATCTTGGATTTGCCAATGCCTCATGAACACTGGTAGGAATCTGACATATGGAGATTCCTGTGCAAATTTCTTGAGAGGTTCAGAGAGTTCTTTAGTGGATACATAGTTAGCAATTGGATACCTCGACCTTCGTTCTTCAATATCTGGAGAGTATCTATTAGGTGGTTTGTCACGATTGTACCTGTGAAGTAAGACATATCCTGCGGAAGCATCTATATCATCGGTATGTAAGGGTGTAATAACAGTACTTACCTCAAGAGTATTCTCAGGAGATGATTCGGCTGACACTTCAGAGGGAGGGGATATAGGTTCGGTCTCAGATGTTGCATGCTCTACATTAGGATATATCGCGGTTTCACAGTTCACAACGCCTGAGTTATCATTCGGCCCATTATGCTCCTGCAGCTTCTCATGATTTTGCCCCTCATGTTCACATGGATATATCTCGGCTTCACAGTTCACAATGCCTGAGTTATCATACGGCCCATCATGCTCCTGCGGCTTCTCATGATTCTGCCCCTCATGTTCACGTGGCCCCTCATGTCTGAACCAATCAAACTCATTCAGCATCCCATATTGGAACAAATTTAACTCTTCATTATGTATCTCCCCCTGAAGAGAAGTAGGTGCCGAAGAGGAAAAAAACATATCAATCTCCAAGAATTGGACATCCATAGTCATATAGAGTCGGTGCGAATGGTAGTATCATAGCACTGGTACCCTTTTTTATGGATGCCATAGCCCAAAAACAAACGTCGACGTGCACACGGATCAAGTTTAGTGCACTGGTTCTTGTGGAAATACACATAAACGACACACCCAAAAATGCAAGGAGGAAGCATCAATGCGGTAGGTAGTGACACATAAGTAGAAAGACATTAGAGTGGTGTCTTAAAGGATAAAACTTTGGAAGGCATTCGGTTGAGAAGATGGACAGTAGTTGAGACGGCATCGGTCCAAAACCGCTTGGGCATATGAGCACCAAGAAGTAAAGCACGAGCAGTTTCAAGAACATGTTTATTCTTCCTCTCGGCGACACCGTTCTGTTGAGGTGTTTGTGAGCATGAAGTTTCATGAATTAAACCATGTTGAGTAAAGTACGCTTTAAGGTGCTGATTGACATATTCACCACCATTATAAGAGCGGAGAACCTTCATGGTGGCACCGTACTGAGTACCAACCATAGCATGAAATGTTTCAAAGGCACTGAGAACCTCATCTTTGTGTTTCATCAAGTAGAGTCATGTCATACGGGTACAATCATCCACAAAAATAACAAACCAACGAAAGTCAGACAGATTAGTAACAGGTGAGGGCCCCCATACATCAGAGTGAATTAACTTAAATAGAGTGTCACTTTTAGTCATGCTTAATGGATAAGTAGCGCGATGGCTCTTAGCCAAAATACAAGTGTCACATTTCAAATCAGATGTCTGTAAATGCTTAAACATATCAGGAAAAACATGCTTCAAATAAGGAAAAAACGGGTGTCCCAAGTGTCGATGCCACAACCAAAGTAGTGTTTCTTTATCAGCATACGGATAGTTTATTTTATTGGCCTGGTCAATACTGATGTTTTCCACATAATATAATCCCCCCTCTTAGTACCACGTCCAATTATCTCTTGGTGAGAATATCCTAAATAAGACAGAAATTTGATAAATAAGTACAAACAACACCCAAGGTCTGCAGTAAGCTAACTTATAGACAACAATTTATAGGATAGAGACGGAACAAGTAAAGTATTAGATAAATCCAAGGATGGAGATAAGGTCACAGAGCCAGCTCCA
>JAJHSJ010000509.1:0-42237 GCA_021015155.1 Magnolia officinalis
CCTAATCGAATCCACGCCAGTAATTCCAACCAAATTTCCCATAAATCTCTCCGAAAATCTTTTTACTTGGCAAATCCCAACCCAAATCCCATCATCCTTGGCGAGAAGAGATGCAATTTCTGGATGAGAAGAGATCTCGCCTGTCGTGGTAGGTGTCTACAGTCTTGCAATATCGCGTATAAAATCAAGCGAAAATCTGGAATATCAAGCATTATCGTGCAATATATCGTCGATATCTCATGATATTTTGCGATATCTTGCGATATATCTCACGATACACAAGATTCCACAATTTTTTTTTTTAAATTTCCGAGAGACTTCTGAGGGGTTTTGTATTGCTGGCCCACAATAACGATAATATCGGCTGATATATTGGCCGATAATATCGATATTACGAACATTGATTGTACATGGGTGTTTTTGTCATATTTGCTTTGTATTACTTTAATAAGAGAGAAAAGGGGGTGGGGATGTGAAACTCTAACCCATTCCTTTCTTCATCTTTTCTTCTCTCTTGTCTCATCTTTTCTCTTTTTTCTCTTTTTTAATCTCTATACCAATCTACATGGTATCAAAGCCTCGTTAGGAGTGGTTTGAGCCCTACAATCTTCTTCAATCCACCCCCAAGTTGCTGGATTTAACTTTGGGGATCTTTCAGAAACGTAGGGACTGATCGGGCTTTAAGGAAAAGCAAGTTGCTGTTTTTTTTAGAAAACATATTTTCTGTGTCCTTCTTCAAATAGAAGGAAAACACCCTAAAAAAAGAGGGTGTCTGCCTTGAAGGATGGTGAAGGCTTGCTGATTTTTCATGAGGTGATATTTAAAGTTGTTCTTTTATGTTGGATTAATTGTGTAGATACAGTTTTTGGTGGAATATTCCTGCACGAAAAGTCATCTGCAATGTGGGAACCATTTTGACCTAAATTGGAGTTATTCTGGGCTAGAAATTTCTATGTTATGTGACTCTGGACATATAATTGTGTCTGGATTTGGTGTTTAAAATTAGGGTTCTTCATTGTTGTTGAAGTAAGTTTATTGTGGAATGTATATGGAGCTCAAAAGTGTAGTTAGTGGTTCCTTGTCTTTGGGGAATTGCAGGGTCCCTCCTTCAATGCCTCAATAACCTTTGTCAAGTTAAATGGGAAGAATTATCTTTTATGGGCCAAGTTTTTAGAGGTTTTTCTCTTAGCCTGTGAAATGGATCAATATCTGACGGATCCTAAACCGGATGAATCTTCAATCCACACAGTCAGCTACTACTCCTACTGAGGTTCTTAGTTCTTTTGAGTTTCCTGAGGTTGTAGATGAGTTTCCTATTGCAGTCCGGAAAAGTAAACGTCCTTGCGTTACTCATCCTATTTCCAACTTTCTCACTTTTACCCATCTATCCACAAATTATCGTAAGTTTGCCCGTACCTTGTTTGTTGTATCTATTCCTAAGTCAATCCAGGAGGCATTATCCAATGACAATTAGAAACGAGCTATAGATGAAGAGATGAAAGCCATGTACTTCAATGATACTTGGAAGCTGACTGATCTTCCTTCAGGTAAGACTCCAGTCAAGTGTAGATGGGTGTACACTATTAAGGTCCTGCCAAATGGGTCAATTGATCATTACAAGCCAGGTTGGTTGCTAAGGTACTCAGATTTATGAGGTAGATTATGTGGATACATTTTCCCTAGTGGCTAAGGTTAATTCAGTTCGGGTTGTTATATCACTCATTGTGAATCTTGATTGGCCTCTCTTTCAGTTGGATGTGAAGAACGTGTTCTTGCATGCAGACCTTCACGAAGAAGTTTAAATGGTGCAATCTCCAGGGTATGTTGCTCAGGGGGAGTCATCTAAAGTATGTAGGTTATACAAGTCAATATATGGGTTGAAGCAATCACCACGGGCTTCATGAGAGAATAATGTAAATATTCTAAATTTGTACTCTTTTTTTTTTTTTTTTTTTTTTTTAACATGTTTATGGTAGTGTAACGGTCCACTCTTTGGTGAGAGAGTTGTATTGGGTTGTCTGGTGAATTTATGAACATGGTTATGCGTTCCTAATGTTTGCACATCACAATCAAGCATCAGAATTAGAAATCAGAAAAAAATGCATATATCACTTTTTTCGATTTAAATAAAATGGCCCTCGGAGCTTCTATTCACCTAAATTGCTTCAATCTACTATTTTAATCCTAAAAACTATAGTACGAGTGGTCAAAATCTACTGTAGAATGATGTAGAAAGTTTTTTGGAATGAGAAAATTGAAAAAATGAGGAAAATAGATTTACATAGAACAAAAAGTGGTCGTTTTTTGAGCATTATGGGAGTAACAGTCGTTATGCCCCATAACGGTCCCTTTAACGACCAATACGGTCCAAAAAAACCAACTGTCCCCTTTCACCCCCGTATTACATAACGGTCATGGCCGCTACCTATACGTATCGGCCTTTACGGCCATATTGTAACGGATACGGAACACCTTGGTGGGCCCACCTTAATGTGGATCATTCACCATATGGGGGGCACCTTCAATATGAGTAGTTCATCATGTGAGCCCACCTTTGATGTCCACCATCCATCATGTGGGTCCCACCTTTGCTATGGACCGTCCATCATGTGAGATCCACCTTTGATGTCCATTGTCCATCATGTGGGTCCCACATTTGTTGTGGACCATTCATCATGTGGGGCCCAACCTTCAATGTGGGTTGTTTATTATGTGTGCCCACCTTTGATGTCAACCGTCTATCATGTGGTCCCACCTTCACTGTCCACCATCCATCACGTGGGTCCCACCTTTGATATGGATCGTCCATTGGGTGGGGCCACACTTTGATGTGAGGCATCCATTATGTGGACCCACCTTTGATTTGATCGTGCCTTATGTGGGCCTCACTTTCAATGTGGGTTGTTCATCATGTGGGCCCACCTTAGAGATTATAAAGAGGAGAAGAGGGCAAGATGGGAATTACTTAAAAGTTTAGAGTCAAACTTGTCCAAAATTAATAAAAAATGTCTACCAGCTTGAGCCAAATAAGCTCTTAAACAAAAAGAGACCTCATCACTTTTTTCAAGAGGTTTTTTGCTAGTTTCTAAAAAAAAATAAGTGGTAAAACTAGAGTTTTACAAATAGTCTATTTTAAAAATAAGATCTTATTATTATTATTATTTTTTAATAGAATAAGCAAGCTCTTATTAGTAGAGTTGCCAAACAGCCCCTAAGATCATGATTGCCTTGAATGTTATCTATATGTTTCCGTAGTGTTGCAATTTGAAGAAGCCTATAATATGACATTGATAGACAAAATTGGCTTCTCACAACCAAAGTCCAGTTGCAAATTTGTAAGAAGCCTATAAGTACATTGATGGATTAAGTTGCCTTGGTACTATCGAAGGTCCTTTGTATGATCTAAGGCCCTTTAGTAGAGCCTTCGCCCAACCTTATTGGAATAGTCTTGACTGCCCCATCAAACAACTCTCTCTCTCTCTCTCTCTCTCTCTCTCTCTCTCTCTCTCTCTCTCTCTCTCTCTCTCTCTCTCTCTCTCTCGCTCTACATTGATGGATTAAGTTGCCTCGGTACTATCGAAGGTCCTTTGTATGATCAAAGGCCCTTTAGTAGAGCCTTCTCCCAGCCTCATTGGAATAGTCTTGACTGGCCTCTCAAACATAACTCTCTCTCTCTCTCTCTCTCTCTCTCTCCCTCCTCTCTCTCTCTCCCCCTCTGTTTTTATTTTATTTTATTTTACTTTTTTTTTTTTTGAATTGTGCTTGATATAGGATCCTACGCCTACCTGATCAGAGATTTCCCCATGTAGCCACCATGGAAGTTTGTTCTTATACCTCCTGTCAACTGATTTCCAATCCTTGAATATGATGTTGTTTTTACGCTTTTCTTAATTTTTCTTTTTAAAATTTTGAGACCTAACAAATTGCAAATAATCACGTAATTTCTAGTTCTCAAACTGCCACTAATGAACTAAAGGGCTGTTTGATTTTCTAATTGCAGTGGTAATTCAAGGCAAATGGGTAATAATTATTTACCTTTGAATTTTGGGCTGCATTTTCAAGGTGATGTTGACAGCCGCCTTCATTTATTGCACTCTCACATCACCCGAGGAAAAACGTTAAATTAATAGGGTCACCATGATATACATGTCTTATCCACACCGTGCATCCCCCTAGCTTATTTTAGGGCATGAGCCGAAAAAATGAGGTAGATCTAAAGCTCAAGTGGACCACACCATAGGAAACAATGGGAATTGAGCTCTTACCATTGAAAGCTTTTTGAGGGCCCTAGAAGTTTTGGATCTAGCTGATATTTTTGTTTTCCCTTTATCCATGACTCTGTGACCGTATGAACAGGTTGGATGACAAATAAACATCAATGTGGGCCCTAGGGAGAAAATAGCTTTCAATGGTTGACGTCTTTACAATCACTGTTTCTTAAGGTGTTGCCCACTTGACCTTGGGATCTGCCTCATTTTTGGACTCATATTGTAAAATGTGCTGTTAAAAAGGTTGGATGGTGTGGATAAGTCACACACATCACGATGGGGCCCACAAGTTTAAATCGGTGATAACATGGTTTTTGTGGACCGATTTTCGAGATGTAATTCCTAGGCCGATTTCAAACAGGTGAAGTTAGTCATAATTACTTAATTACATGTATTTACTAAGAAAATAAAAAAATCAAACAACCCCTAACTTCATCTTGTAAAAGTAGCCTTGGCAAGGACAAAAAAAAAGAAGGAAAGATTTGTGGGGCAAATGATATTCCAATGAAGTTATAGAAAATATTTGGTGAAATCAAATTTGTTTCATTATCTAGCCTTTACAATTATTTTATAGACAAACAAATCTCAATGGTGGTGGAAGGGAAGCAACCTGATACCTGTTTCTCAAAAATAAAAGAGATGCAACAACTTGCACAAAATCTCCGACGATCAGACTTGTGATTTACACTGAAGCTTTGGAGTGTGGTGGAACAAAGAGTGGGACTAAAAACAGTTATATCAGAGAATTAGTCTGGCAAGAAGCCAGGGAGAACAACACATGAAGCTATTTTTCTAGATAGACAGTTGATTGAAAGTATTGATAGAAGATGTGCACATGGTGTTATTATAGATCTAGAAAAAGCATAGGATAGAGTACCTGGGGAGGTTTTGTAGTGGGCGATGAACAGGAAAGGGGGAAGATATCTTGACATCATTAAAGACCTGCAAGCGTAATGAAAGTGGGAATAGCTCGTAGTGAGATACATGAGTTTCTGAAAGTAGTGTTGTAACGCCCTGAAAATCGGGGGGGTCGAGCAGGAGCCCAATTCCCGAGTTCCAACGCATCACTTATGCAACATAGATAATGATGATTTAAATGTTGTCTGTATTAGTGTATAAAACATGAATGAGATTAAGCTAAAACACAAAACATACTCCAGGGACGGTCGAATTACGCAAGCGGAAGACTGAGAGAAATACATGGAACGTAAAAACCACTATAGGTCCCAAAGTTACGTGTTGCCAGGTCGAATAGTTACAAGTATTGTTTCAAAATACAAAATGTCAAAATGTGGTGGTCCACTACAAAGTATAAGCCCTGAAGCCCCGCCGATTAGAACGGTCTATATAAACCCGCCTGAATACTGCATATATGAGAATGCCTCCTCATCATCCTCAAAGTCTGGTTCTGCCTCGCAGACTGCGCCATCATCTGAAACTACAATAGGGTCTGGTTGGTGTTTAAAACACTGTCCTAAAACGTGGGAGTGAGTGATCAACTCAGTGGAGCTATAAAGCAAAGTTTAACATGTTATCAATTCAGTTAAGCAGTAATGATAAAGCAATACAATCAAGCATCCCTAAGTACTATAATTAATGCAAGAATGATATGTATTAATGATGCATGCCCTCGCCTGCACTCCCTCTGCGAACTTCATCTCACGGTCGCGGCATGCAGTCACTTCCTCAGTGCTCAACTCAACGCCAAAGGCACATGCAATGCGATGCATGAGCATGGTTACCTAGTTCTTATTAGTTCTTTTCATATAGCAGGATTGGGAAACTAAGGTACCTCTCTTATATCATTTCCCAAACAATGATCCATTCTAGGGTTGTCAGTCCTGGTAAATCTCATACGATGTTGCGGTTCTAGGTCACTACAAAGGGCTCGTCACCTCGATGTATGCCTAGCTTATACTCTAATTGCTACGGAAAGGCTCGTCGCCTCAACACAGGCTCAGAGTATGCTCGAGGTCACTACGAATGACTCGTCACCTAGTCGTAGGCCGACAGCTCGAATACAGCATCCCATACCACCGTATTCGGCTCACGAGCTTAGGTTGCTCACTGGTCACTACGGGTGGGCTCGTCACCCCGACGTAGGTCGACAGTTCGACCACGGTGTCCCATACCACCATGTTTGGCTCATGAGTCTTAGCGGATCAAGGTATTAAGGTTAACGGGGTTTCCACTGGTGAGTTTGGTACCTTAGGTTCAGGCAGTAGTGTCCATACATGGTGAACATACATCGGGTCAATCGGGTTACTTGACGAGCTCGACTGGTATGAGCGCACCTCGAGTTAATCGACATGAAGTGCGTAAGCACTCCGTGTGACCTAACCACTGCCGACAACCAAAGTATGACTCGGATTCATTGAACACGTCCCGTGTGGCGAGACAACCTCAGCCACCTGATTAGAATCTGTTACCGATTGTCTGGACTATATCATAGCCCCAACCGCACTTAAACATAACAAGGAATTATATATGAATAGGCACCTCAGCATTAAATTAATCCTTTAAGTGATATCAACCATTTAAGCATTTCATGAAACATAAGATAAACATGATTTCACACATATGCATTTCATACGTAAAACGGACAATATAATGTAAGTTGCATGGAGGGATTTATACACACAGTTAAGGTAGTTGAGAATCTTATCTTAACACCCATATAAAGTATAATTTACCAAATACTTACCCATACAGACATTTTTACAAACACTTAGACTACACACTTCGACATACATGACGTATGTCGACCACAACATGTATTAGGGCAACTCCTTTCACTAAGGAGTTGTCACGCACGCAACCACCATGTATCCACGACGGATAAACATGCCAAGCACGAATACAAATTCCATACTCATTCAGACATTTTTACAAACACTTAAACTACACACTACAACATACATGACATATATTAGCCATAACATGTATTAGGGCAAATCCTTTCGCCAAGGAGTTGTTGCATATACAACGATCTATATCCACGATGGATAATCATGTCAAACACGAATCCAAATTCTACACGCATTCAATCAATTCGACAAACACATGGAATACACTATATTCAACATAGTTCATATTATCTGTAAAGCGAATCAGGCATCGCATTTAGCATGTGAAATGACACCCACGTCAGTTATAAATCATTAACCAGCATTGAAAGCCTTGAAAACCATAACCTAAACGTTTATAGTCCGCACCTTACGCCGGTAAACGTGTAACGAATTCAGTTTAGACACAAGTCTTTGTCAACAGTAGAATGGCGAGCTATAACATGAATTAGGTTAGCTATTTCATCACTTACTCTATCTGAAACCCTAAAACAAATTAGAGTTAGGTTTTCTTACCTAAAACGGGATCGGAATCGCCCGAATAGCGATACAGGAATGGTGGATAAGCACGTGGAACGACGAGATTGAGTCCCAAGAACAATCTCCCACACACTCTCTCTTTCTCTCTCTCTTTCCTTCTCTTTTCTCTCTCTTCTCTCTCTAGGGTTTGCAAATTCGTATGTGAAGGGAGAGAGAGAGTTTAAGACCCTTATATAGGCTTAAACGTGAGCTCAATGGCCCAGGGCCATGGTATACTTAGGTTATAGCCAAAATCCATCTGTTTTGGCTCAACGGAGCACTTCTGGAGGCCCCTTTTCTGTGTGCGGTCAGACTTAAGCTCCTTGACATTGGATCTAGGTCGAGTTAAGTTTTCAGTCCGATCGGATTTGTAGATCGACCGTGGCGGACCAGTTTCAGTTCAACGGTCATCGCTACTCGATCAGGGCCACAAGTACACGGACCTGTGCTGGGAAATTTCCCTGATCCGAGGGTGTATTTGGGTCAGCTTCTAACGGTCTGAAAGCTTAAATTTGGCCCGCAAGCGAACGGCCCAAATAACTTAAATATGAGTTCAATTTTTAAAGATATTCGCATTTCTCACACACTTCGCTCGGGCTCAAGTTGTGCGCTTCTGGATATCATTAGGACTTGATTTTCGGGATGGTCGTCAAGCCCAGTAAGGCGGTCATAAGCGTTTAGTGTCGTAGTAATCGGACTTTCGACGCGCGGTCCAGGTCCGATACGGAGTTTCGTGATGCTCCCAAGAGCAACTGGGTTTTGAGATTGATCTTAGGTTCTAGGGTAATGTAGCGTTAATGATTCTGCAAGTTTTGGGTCTTGCAGTTCATATTTGAAGCGGTTCAAGCGAATTTCACAGCTAATTTAGTTTAGCACTTAGTTAATTTCGTCTAATTTCTAAAGGATTTGGTCCTAAGTGATTTCTGTCTGAGGTGGTACTCGGGTCTTTGTACGGATTTTTCCGAGACGTTACAAGTGTCTCCATTAGGGATTAACTCTAAGCCGTTAGTTTTTTGCACTGGTATAGATTAATTGTTGGCCAATGTCTAGTATGAGGTCCCGTAGTGTATCTTGTTCAGTGTTTCAAATAGCGCCCGTACGCTACGTAGCGTAGTGGTAGCGTACACTACGTAGCGTAGCGTGGCCGTAGCACTACGTAGCGTCCCAAATAGCGTAAGTCCCCTGTAGCGTACGCTGCAGGGGTTGTAGCGTACGCTACAGCTACATAGCGTGTAGCGTCCGTAGCGTAAGCTACAATGTATTTTTTTACTATTTTTTTCACGTTTTCTTTGTTTCTAATGTTGAGGAATGTGACACTTGTATTGTACTTGATACTTTTAACCTATGAGATTTTTATTTCTTTTCATAATTGTGACTTGTGGTTTCAATTAGACATTATTAATTAAAGTGGTTTGCTTAGAAAGTTGTTGATGTGATAATTATTTGATTTGGCTTATATATGTAGATTGACTTTTGATAAATAATAACTAATAACTTTTTTGAACATGCTTATAATTGATAAAATGAATAATCTTTTAGGCATTTTTATATTTTTTTCCTTTTTTTTCCACTATTTATTATATTTGTCATATTTTTAAATTTAAAAATAGAAGTATCGTGTAGCGTAACACGGTATAGAGGGCTGGGCGCTACGCATCACACTACTGCTATTTAAAACACTGATCTTGTTTAGGGATGATGTGGTGTTGGTCAATAAGGCTAGAGGAGGTGAATAAAAAATTAGAGGTTTGGAGGAAGACTCTAAAGTCTAGAGGTAAAAAGATCAGAACTAAGAATATTTGGAAGTTCAACTTTGGTACAACTAGCTATAGAGGAGAGGCTTTAGTTAAAATCGGTGGCCAGTATACTCCACAAAGCAATGCATTTCTTTACCCTAGCTCTATTATCCAAAGGGTGGAGAGATGGATGTGGATGTTTCCAATAGAATCAGAGTTGGGTGGGATGAATTGGAGATCTGTCCTCCGGGGTGTTGTTTGATCAGTACATGCTGAAACTTGTGGCCTGTTTGATTTTCAATTTACAATGTAAATACATTGTAAAGTAATCATCATTACTTACACTTGTAATCAATATTCGAAGTATCGGTATTGCTGCATGTTTCGCTGTTCGGGGATTTGAAAACAATATCGATATCCCCGATAACTAGAAATGTGGGGAAACATTGGGAAAACATGAGGAAAACGATGAAAATTTTCAGTGAAACTTTAGGAGATGCTAAAATACACACTTGAATATTTAGGAATAAAAAATTGCAAAAAGAATGTATACATAATAAGTTTCCGTTAAATGGGGGCCTAAATGCATGTGTTGTTGTAAGAAACTAATCCAACCATCCCATCCATCCCAACTATCCATCCAACCATCCCATCTATTCATCCAACCATCCAACCTTCCATCCAAACATCCATTGGTATTTCAAAATATCGATTACTTACAATATTTCGTCGAGAAATCATTGACAATTGGAAAGGAAATGAAAGACCGTGGTGTTGATATGGCCCTTGTTGCGATAATGCTAATATCGTGATATGATTGATATTATTGTCGACTATTTGAACACTGCATACAAACCATCTGCCCATAAAAAAAAGTTGAAATGGAATTTTTTTTGATAAACAAAATTTTGGAAACATCGATACAATGGAAATATTATCGAAATATCACTGATACACTGACGATACAAGCGACAATTGGAATTTACATAGTCGAAAATATTGGCGATATTGATACATTAGCGATACAAGCGACAACTGGAATTTACACAATCGAAAATATTGGCAACACATTGGAAATATCAATACATTGGTGATACTTAGCAAGACATCGCTGATACCTGGAATTTATTAGACTACCAATGTTATCGGTATAATCAAGCTGGTGATATTTCGATAATATCAGGGATACTCCGAACAATGCTTTTAATTATGACTCTTACCCCAAAGTTGATGTTGACAAGTGTGGTGTTTTGGCACAAAACAGAGGCGGGAAAACATTTTGGGCACAAAAACTGTAGGGCCCACCGTGATGTATATGTCATATCCATGCACTTCATCCATTCCGCCAGCTCATTTTAGGACATGAGCCCAAAAACGAGGCAGATCCAAAGCTCAAGTGAACCACAACTCAGTAAATAGTGGGAATTGAACGCCAACCATTGATAACTTCTTGCAGGCCACAAAAGTTTTGGATCAAGCCGATTTTTATGTTTTCCCTTTATCCATGTCTGTATGACCTTATAAACAGGTTGGTTGACAAATAAACATCAGTGTGGGCCCTAGGAAGGCTTTTAGCTTTCAATGGTTGATGTCCGTTACAACCACGGTTTCATGTGGCGTGGTGCACTTGAGCTTTGGATTTGCCTCATTTTTGGACTCATGCCCTAAAATGAGCTTGTGGAACAGATGGATGGCATGGATATAACATATTAATCATGGTGAGACCCACAATTATTGCGTGTATAGAAACACATGGAATTCACAAAGGATTCACAAAGTTTTCAAGGCAACAGTTCCTTCATTTATTAATGATGGCCGATTTGCAGGCATTTACAGTGTATTTGGGAAAATGAAACAGGCCCTTAAGGGAAGTTTTAAAGCAACATTAACAGAGGATGAATGTTGTAAAGATGTGGATGTTGAGATTGATGTGGAGAAGGCTAGGAAGGATAGAATTAAGAATGAGGTCATCAAAAGCAGCCTAGGAGTAATCCCAATAAGATGGAAAATGACAGAGAGCAAATTGATATGGTTTGTTCATGTGCAATGTAGACGTTCAAATCAGAAATGAGGATAAGAGGACCTAAAGGAGTTGCATCGAGGGGTAAGAAGGGATCATGAAGTTATTGTTTTCATTTTTTATTACTTGCCCGGGATAGGTCCTTAGATGGGAATGGTTGGTGAAACCTGATTCATAAGCTATGATGATGAGTTGAAAGAAGTGTTTTCTGCAGAGGTTATCAGGATGTCTGATGGATCACTGTCAGAACTAGAATCTGAGTCCATGATTGAAGCAGTTAGCCGATGTGTGGGCAAATTAAATTAGTTGTCACAAACTTCTTCGTAGATGTTTAAACCTGCAACTTCAAGATGACTGAATAGCTTCAAGACGTGACACAAACTTCTTCCATTCATCCCCTTACTAATGGAAGCTTAAACCTGCAGTTTTGTGAATTATGCTCTTAGTTCCTTGCCATTTATAGTTTTAATGTTTTGAATCAATCATTTATGTATTGCAGGTTTTGAAAGATGGGCTTTCGGCTTTGCATGTTCCATATGCTTATGGTTTTGCAATTATTCTCCTCACTGTCCTTGTTAAGGCTGTCACGTTTCCTTTGACAAAGAAACAGGTCAGTTTCTAGACTCGACAGTATAGTACTTCAATGACATGTTGGGCACTGTTAATCTTTTGACTGATCCACATCTAAAATATTGGATGATGTATCCTTGAAAAGTCCTGAATTCGTCACTTTTATGGCCTTCATTTGGAAGATATATGTAAGCCGTTCTTGTCAAAGGATGATCCTTTCTGATCCACAAAATAAGTTCGTTTTCAACTGCTAACAGGAGCTAAAAGATGAGACTCAAACACACCAAACCTGCAACTTCTCCTCCAAACATGCTATCCAAATGTGAAATTTGTACTTGTAGCGGGGTGGAATTAACTGTGTAGACAAGTTTTAGTGGGAGGACAAAAGGCCTCATGCGTTATTCTTTATCATTATAAACAAGAACGCATACACATCTCTGCATAGATGTGCTTGCACATGAGTTTGCTTCTGCATCTTTGTCAAGTTAGGAGCATTATCCAGTGTAATTTGTCACTGTAAATAAGTGAAGCGACATGGAATATCTATTCATGCATAAGACTGATGAGAAGAAACCATGGATTTCCATATGCATTGGCATGGTTGTTTGCTTAGGATTTTCATAACATTATGTTAGCAATTCAGATCAGCATTTTAAATAGTGAATAGCGTTTAGCGCAGCGTTCGCCCCTCTGAAGCGTGAGGCATAAGCTACTGTTCTAGATTTTTAATCAAAGTTGCGCTAGGTGCAACCAAACACAACCTAAAGTAATAGGAAAGCGTAATAAATAAGTATAAAAGTAAAGAAAGAGCAATGAAACTGATTTAATACTGTTATTTATATTATTTTTATTAAAGGCATTGAAAAGATTAGCTAATTTTTATTGAAAATAGAAAAATGTAACAAATCATTGAAAACATTAATTGATTCTAATGTTGCAGTGAAAAGTAACTTGTAATGTGAGCTATATAGTGTGTAGCGTAATCTATGTAATGTGTAGCGTATGCAAATTATCATGTAGCATAGGTTACATACGACTTAAGCTATTTTAATGAGCTAAGTAGCGTTAAGGCTAAGCTACGCAACGTAAGCGACACATTACATGGCGTAGCTATTTTAAACACCGATTTAGATAGGGAGGTAACTATAAACATATACATAAACTTCACCAGCCTATAAAAACCTTATTTCAAATCTCATATAGCTTTTAAATATAAACATGACCATTTGTACCCCAACACCCTCCTGCTTAGGCGTTGGCATATCTAAACCTAGTGTTCAAAGTATTAGTATCATTACATGTATCGATGACTTTGAATATAGAAACCTCTATTGATATCATTTATGATGTTGCAAATACCGGGGGAAATATTGTTATTTAAGGGAAAATTTTGAAATAAAGGGGTGGAAGTTTCCAGTGAAATTTCATGATATTTTAAAAGACACGTTTACACACTTCGTACTCAAAATATTACAAAAAACAACTTAAAACAGTAGATTTCCATTTAATAAGGACCAACGTCTTGAATAACGTCCGTAGCGGCGTAGCTACAATGCTAAGCGTCAGCAAATAGCGTAAATCCCTTGTAGCGCTTCGCTATGTTTTATATATATATATATATAAAAATGATCATTGTGTTTTGTATTTTGTACTTAATACTCTTAACCTGTTGGATTTCAATGTCTTTTCATACTGGTGCCTTGTGGTTTCCATTAAACATTATTAATTAAAGTGGTTTGCTTAGAAAGTCGTTGATGTGATAATGATTTGATTTGGTTTATATATGTTGATTAGCTTTTGATAAATGATAATTAATAACTTGTTTGAACATTCTTGAAAAAATGAATAATCTTTTTAGGCTTTATTTATTTATTTATATATATTCATTTTTGTTTTCTTCTTATTATTTATCAATTTTTTCTTATTTTTAAGTTAAAAATAGAAGTATCATGTAGCTTACGCTACATGCTACAGAGAGCTGAATGCTACGCAACACACTGCCGCTATTTAAAACATTAGTAAGGACCTAAACCATATGTTGTTAGACAAAAGCAGTGCAATTATATCCGAATGAGTTCGCAAAATTCAGATATCAAACAATACAAGTAATAAAACACAAAACAATACATTTAAGAAAAAACTAGGAGAACAAACAATATACCTTTGCTTCAAACCCACATAGAGTTAGCGGGTGGCTCGAAGTCATCATCTTCATGCCCACTAGGCCGGCTACAATACCACTGCTCCGTATGTCAGTTATGTTGTGTCCAGGTCACACTAGAATGATACCAACTCAGGCACTCTCTTAGGCGTCGCTGGTACTCATCCTCACCGAGCTGGATGAGTACACCCATCTGTTAATATTGTGTTTGAGATGGTTTGAGGCTGATGTGGGTTTGCTGTTGGATATGGACTGGGTGTTTATGTGACTTATGGATACATGTGACTATGACGGATATCCCTGTTGTAATCATAGGCACACTCCTGCCCATATCCATAGTCGGAGGACTATGATTGAGTGTCGTAAGTACCGCTAGAATTGGTCACCCTATAGCTGTAGTAGCCATCATGTGTGTAAAGTGGGATGGAACTAGAGCGCCCCTACTCCAAACTAATGTTCATGGACCCAATGCTATGTTGAAGAGATCCTTGCCATGTGGGACCTTTTTCTTCTTCTTATCCTTAAAATGCCGAAAATCCTGAGTCAGCTCGTCTGCCCTACGTGAAGTTGATGGATGAGAGCATAGTCTTGGTCCGAAGTAGCATGGTCAAAGTTGGCCTCCTCATTGAACCAACTAATCAATCTCTTAACTCTGGCATGCTGTACGAGCATCGCCACTGCCACCACCACCCCTGTTGTTGCCGCTGCTGTCATCACCCATGTCGCCACTGTCATCTCTGTAAGTTGGGGGTAAGTTATGCTCGTCATCGTCATCACTCAATGTCATGCTATATCGCAATCCCCTCTGTGAAGATGGTTCATGAACCCTCATTCGCAGGTAATGACCTGTCATCAATGCATCAAAGGAATCATCATGAGCCCTCATCTCCTCCATAACTTGGTCGACGCCAATGCTCATAGCCAATGCTCTTTCGGCTACTGTCAGTTGAAGGCCTACAGCTGCATCGTTCAAATGAGAGACTTCACCCACTTATAAAGTGAGTCCTTGCCATCATTCTCTCCATCAAGATGTGAATCCGTACCTTTGTCCTTATTGCCCAGTGCCCGTTACTTCGTTAAGATTGCTTAAAGTTACAGGCTTGCAATCCATATTTGGTGTTGTAATCAAGGCTTACCTTTAATCATGGACTTTTAAGTGTTTTTGTGCCAAATGTTGAGAAGTTGGTGAAGGTCTTGCTGATGGACATGAGTTACTTGTCTTATATCGATTTACCGATGATATTACTCCATTGTTAAAAAGGATGTCCTGGTTGTATATATTCATGGCCCTCAGTGTTCGAATTATCTCCGATGTTATCTTTATCTCTAGCTAAATGATACCGATAACACTGGTAGCGATGCCGATAACGCTGGTAGTATCAGAAATTCCAGGTATTAGCAATGTATCGCTAAGTATCGCCAACGTATCAATATCGCTAATATAATCACCAATATTTTCAATTATGTAAATTCTAGGTGTCACTTGTATTGCCAATGCATCAATATCGCCAATGTATCACCAATATTTTCGCCTATGTAAATTCTAGGTAATGCTTGTATCATAAGTGTATCGATGATATTTCAATAATATCACCAATGTATTGAGATCATCAAATTTTTGTTTATTAGAAATTTTTTTGATCTTTCAATTTATTTTTTCATCGGCACGTGGTTATATTTAGTGTTCAATTTGTCATTGATAATATTGATAATATCTCGATCTTATCGATATTGCAACATGCGTGATATTGAGACCACAATCTTTTGTTTCCTTTCCAATTGTTGATAATTTCTTGTGAAATATCACATGTTGTTGATATTTTGTAATATCGATGGATATTTGGATGGTTAAATAGGCCGGATGGGATTGTTGGACTGATTTCTTACAACAACACATGCTTTTAAGGACCCATTAAATGGAAACTTGTTATGTATGCATTCTTTTTGCATTTTTTATAAAAAATTTCTAAATATACAAATACGTACATTTTAACATCTCCTGAAGTTTCGTTGAAAAATTCCACTGTTTTCCCCATATTTCCCCGCATTTTCGCCCTCTCATGGGATTGTTGTTTCGTATCTAAAGTGTTCGAGTGCTAGTTTAGTTGCATGGATGCCTTGATTTCTTCAATACAATATTGAATAAATTCCAAATGGTCGAGTCTTTTTTAGTGCATGAAAATTCCTTTGTAATATTTAATCTAAGTGGCTAGTTTTCATCCTCTCTTCTTTCTTTTGCTTCTCTCTATTTATAGATGTGTTATTCTCGTTGTTTCTCCATCCGAGTCTATAGAGATGTTTGATACTCATCGTTTCTCCATATGATGTAAGGTAGATTGAATATTTATTATGGACTATTTCATTTTTACACTAATGATCTTGGAAAATTTCTTTTCACCCAAGACTTGGATTATCATGAAGGATTTGTTCTTACGAAGTTGGTACCTGAAATTGTTATGTGCAGGTTGAGTCTGCAATGGCAATGCGATCTCTGCAGCCTCAGATACGGGCTATCCAACAACGCTATGCGGGAGATCAGGTTCTTTTTTTCTGAAATTTCTCTAATTTGCTGCACCCACATGTGTTCCTAGGGAAATGAGGATCACTTAGGGCCTGTTTGGTTGTTGGGGAATTCATTACTTGGTTTTTATGTTTCCTAGGGAATGTTAGAATTGGCCAGTGTTTCTTGGGAAATGTTACTTAAAACCAGGAGTTGTTAAGCTGAGAAATAAGAAAACTAGCAACAAACTCCCCCTTAGGGTTCCAAATCAAGAGGTCAGATCCTCTACAAATGTCATTCTACAACTGTTATTCGATTGTGTAAAAGTTGTTCAACTTCATGGAAAACCCATTCAAGTGCATGTAAAAGTTAATACAATCACCTAAAAACCTCCAAGTTCAAATGGTGACCCACATGATGGTTGGATCTGCCTGATTTTGAGGTGTCCCACTTTGGGCGACCCATTTGGACGGGTTGAATTCCATACCCACTATGGTGGGCCCCAAAAGCAACGTTTGTAGAGTAAGCTACTTCTACAAACATCATAGTGGACCTGTCCTCGCAAACAAATCATCATCATCATTTAAGCCTTATTCCAACTAATGGGGGCTGGCTATATGAAGCCTTCTCCACCATTCCACCACCACCCATGTCCTTTTGGGCCTTCCCCTTCCCCTTTTGAGCCTTTAACTTGTACCAATTCACTCCTAACCAGCACAATTGTTGGTCTTCATTATGACTTGTAGGTATATGGGCGTGTGGGCATAGACTGGGCCTACTGGTGGCTACACCTAGGCCTTGTGTGTTATGGGCCTTAGTCTTAGCTCCTTTTTTTTTTTTTTTCCCTGTTTTATCTTTATTTTTATGCTTTTCTTATTTGTCTCCAATGTTTTAAATATCGACGATATCGGCCGATATATCCCATGATATATCTTGTATCCCACGTATGTGATACGAAACGCACAGGTAGTGCCAATATATCCTACATGTTCGATTTAGTGAGCATTTTCAATTTTCGATTTTTTTTTTTTTTTTTTTGTTGAAATTATGTTAAATCAGTGTCAAATGGTTATAAATCCATTGGTTTTTCATGTTTTGCATGAAAAATCATAGAGCTAGAGCTTTGATTTCGATATCCATTAGTTCTTCATGTTCTCCATTTTTTTTTTTTTTTTTTCCTTCAACCAGCTATCAATTGACACTAATTTCGAAGCATTTAGGAGTATTTGATGAAATGATCATCACATACACTCTAATTTCGAAATTTGAGTGTAGGTGGTCCGATTTGGGAAAATTTAGGAAAAATTTTCCCAAAATTTCCTAAATTGCTTGCAATGATGCACTCCAAACATGAAATCAAGCATGTATGAGGCTGAACTACTGATTTGTTAAATCCTTGTTAATTTTTGAAAAATAAAAATAATTTTTTAATTAAAAAATATTAATTTTTTATTAAAATATTTTTTTTTTTTTCGAAATTTCCCTTCAACTAGCTATTAATTGAGACTAATTTTGAAGTATTTAGTATTTAGGAGTGTTTGATGAAATGATCATCATATACACTCCAAATAATATTATGCATTCAATTTGAACATAGTTGCATTAGTTCAATTAGACATCGCATAGCTTAGGACCCTATATAAAGGAAACCTATTATGTGCACTTCTTTTTTGAGATGTTATGATTTAAAAGTGTGTATTAAGGTCTTTTTTAACAATCCCAGAAGTTTTATTGAAAAATTCAACCATTTCCCCAATGTTTCCCCATGTTTCTCAAAAAGTGCGATAAATTACCCGATACAAACGATATATCCCGTGCGATAACCGCTACGTATTTGTATCCCAAGGATGCGATACGTATCGCGAAACCGATATTTCGAACACTGTTTGTCTCTAGTCTTTCTTTAGTTTCCTCATAATAAGAGCATGCGTATATAGTTGAACTTTGTGTGAAAAGGCAAGCCAAAGGGGTGTTGTATAATATATTGAGGCATGTGCTGTCTCTGATATTGCCAGCTCAGAGCATGTGAGAATCTCCAGCATGTGTGCTTAGAACCACATGAAACCCATTTTCCATACGTGTGAAGAAGCCTTGCAATTTTTTCTCTGTCAGCGCAATTGACGATTTTGAAGGAGATGGATGTGTGACGTCATTGCTACATGCGTCGAGATTTTGCTATGTCATTAATGCAATTTATATGCTGTATATTCCATGACCTGCTTACTAATGATTGGGTCCCTTTTGATATTTGAATTTGAGCTTCTCCAAGTTTTCCTTTGTGCGAATGTATTGAATTATTCAGCTGGCTTCTATTTTAGTAGGCATGAGGTACTTCAATACTAAATCATTGAGTTATTGGGAAATTCAATGTGGTAAGTGCATTGTAATATTGCATATTCTTGTAGTAACTGTAATATCATGAATTTTTATTTGAACAAATTACTGTTATAATGAAATATAGAAGGGATGGAACTAAATCACAGTACCCTTCAGAAAATAAAAAAATAAAAATAAATGACAGTGTGAACTTGCTTTTACCAAGTCTTTTGACATGAATGAAGCCATCCTGCCAGTTTTATGATCGGAAACCACTCAAAACTCAAGAAGTTATGAGAGGGGCATTCCTCACTGAATAACTGATCATGATATTTATATCTTTTCACAGGAAAAAATACAACTCGAAACTGCTCGCCTATATAAACTAGCTGGTGTAAACCCATTGGCAGGTGATTCTCATATGATTTAATCTTAAAGTTTGAACTGCATGACCATTCAAAAACTATATTTCCTTGTGCACCAATGTGATTATACGAAACTTTATTTCATCTACAAAACCTACATTAAGATTATTCTTCTACATCAACTATGTCTTAAAAAGTGCTCAAGGTCATTTTTCATCCAGAAAATACATCGTGCAGAAATAATTCTTGATAGTTAGTATGTCCTGCTATATATGGTTTTCAAGTTTTTTGACTCATCGGTTTATAACATTGAGGAACTTGTACATATCTGACGAATATGGAATATGTTTTTTCCACGAACAGAAGTTTCAAAGTTTTGCACACTATTGGTTTAAGAAGCAACTAAACAAATGTAATATCCTTAATAGCATTTTCGGTGGCTTAAAATATCAATGCCACACGGGCCCTATGGGTATTCACCACACACACTAAAGGTGAAAATACACCTGATGTACCTGTTGAACACATCGGAACAAAGAGTTGCAAGGTCCATGGGAAAGAGAGTTCCAAGAAGACTTGTTTTGTTAATTTGTCGGGATAAGCTTGCAGGCTGTTGGCAATTTTATATAAGGGAAAATGAGAGATAAATGGGAACTGATAAAAGAGTGGTGATTCTTCAGGAAGGTTTTTGAACAGGATATTTGGTATCGCTCATCTGCAGGGTCCACGAAGCACTCAATCATATAGGAGAGAAATTGAAGACTATTGAACTTCTTACATGTTTCCTATATTGTAAAGCGACAATGTCACCTTGGCTTATATAATGGGGTACTTGGGTCTCTATTGGATCATGCTGTCAAGTATGCCTGCTATTTTAAGCTCATGTGGCAGCTAGGTGAGTTCACTATTCTCAAAATTAGCCTAAATCAATGTCCCTGAAATTTAGACGAAGGTGGCAGCCCATCTGGTAATTCTTTGCAACTTGCATGCTCTTTTGAGTAGGGGCCCAAAATATTTAGGGGCATTGGTTGCTCCCATCATTTGCAACTGAAACACAAATGATAAGTGAACTCTTGATGCCTCTTCAAGTTTTTGATGCAGGACATGAAAATTTAAACATGCTATGCAAGATTCCAGGCTTTAGATCATACTAGTTCAGAAACAATCACTTAAAATTCCACATCTTACATAAAGTCAAGCACTCAACAAGGGGAATTTATGTTGGTTCAAGCCTACACATGCTAGGGCTGGATCAATTAAAGTTATAGACCAAACAATGCTCAAAGGATAGTAGATTCATCCACACATGCAAAGGATTATTTCCCAATCCAAAGGATTCTCACGTTTCAATTTGGGAAAACCTAGAGTTTCAAAAGTGGAATAGAACTTGGGGATTTAAGATGATCTAAGGTTAGGGTTATGAAAACAAGGCGAAAGAGGAGTGAAATAGAGACGAGAAGGAATCTGTGATCAGCCCGCATATGTAGACAGCAAACCGACTTGACGTAGGTGCGTGGATGGCGGCCTGCACGTGTGTGGGGCCCACGAATCTGGAATTGGCCAGCTAGGGCTTGGTCGGCCACGGATGGGCCACCTTCCCTCCAAATTTCAGGCCAAACGGATGATCAGTTTGAACACGGTGCTTCGTCGAAGTTTTAGCCCTCTTGTAGGACCAGATTCTGGAAATCTGCTGTAGGGGAAAGATTAGTTGCAAACATGGGTGGATTTGATGAGGGGATGACTGTAGGAGATGAGGAATATGGAGGGTAGGAGATGAGGGCGATTTGAGATGGGTGTGGCTTCGCACCACGGTATTTAGCCATTCAAAGAAGGGAGGGTTTCGCACCCAAATAGGTTTCCACAACTCAGAGAATTAGAGAAGTAGGAAAACACAAAATTTTATTAATCATTTTCAATGAGAAAAACCCTACAAGGGGTTGCCTATTTATAAGAAAAACCTATACCCCAAAAGCTGCGTCATGTGCGCATACTATTACTTAAAGACGAAGTAATAAAAAATAACAACTAATCAATGCAATCTAAACCGTTCATGATGTTCCTAATAACGATAATAAGCAAAACTCAAAGTCCTAGGTCACCTAGGGTAGTGGGCCACGATCATGAGATCCAATGATGGGATCCACATGATGATCGGGTCCACCCCAAGGAACCAAAATATAGTCCTCTAACTAGGAGGCCTTCTATGGATGTCGTCATCGATCTAGATCGAAGGTGGGGCTCTCCTTGCGTACGTGCGTAAGGGGGGCATGCGTGTGCGCGAGATGTCCCCATCAGTTTTGCATATTCAATGTTTCACTACCCCCAGGGATGTATCGTTATGATCGTCATTGCATTTTGTACAAATTGATCTTAACATAGATAAAGCCCAGTGTTAACTTGTTCCAGTTGGTTTCTTCTTGAGGATCACACTTTTCTCTTCGCATAGAACTCAATTGCTAGAAGTAGCCCCCACTGATAGAAATCAATGTAACATATGAAAACAAAAATAGAAAAGATATCGATCAATATTGAGGAAAACAAACAGTAAATCACACTAGCAACAGATGCAATTTGGGGTTCTTCAAGAACAAAATAAGCCCAGTAACCCCAGAAAATATCAGCAATAATCAATCTGAATATGCCAAAAAAAAAGAAAGTACCTAACAGCCTAAAACTGCAGATGTTTATTCGTTCAAATCTCAGCCCTTTATTAGTCACTTATGACTTAATCCAAACTTCTATTTTACGCTGTAAAGGCTTTTTTAAGGTAAAATTATCAAAATAACCCAATATCTCCCCAAAATTAGTGACATGATAAAGCAATACAGGGATACAAATGCTTCTAATCTACTCTTAAAACCAAGCGAGAACCATCAAAACTCTTGTGTGTTAAGTCAACTGAAACCTCAAGATAGTTGACCGAAATCCCTCCTACTTGTGACAGTAGGTTGCACCCAGATGGTAATGCTGACATTATTGCTGCACCATTAGCTCTGTTTCGATTGTGCACTGTGATACCAAAATATCCTCTTCGTGCCACTGTAAATCTCTTGGCATTTGGTGTGGCTGGGTATGACCTCTGAAGCACTCATCTCAGCATTCATTTGGGTGTTTGTTATATGTCCTTCTGTGCAAATTGCATCAAAAGAAGTTTCTCGCGAGACAATGTAGTGTATTTTTATTGAGTATAATAATTATTTTGATTGTCCTTGTTATTTCTTGGGCCTGCACAAGTTTCTTGCTTCTCATCATTTGCACTTTGATGGGACAAGATTTTTTTCTTATGAGGTAAATAAGCTCATTTTCAGTGGGGAACACAGCCAACATAAGGGACAGTATCTTTCATTTGGTCTCACGTCGGATATCTCAAAGAGATTCTACCTTTCTCCATGTGAGCCTCAGTGGGTGATCTCAGGTGTTACTACAGTGACTAAGTCTTTCCCGACTGGGTTTGCTGAAGGATTTGAAGGATCTTCCACAATGGACTCGACTTGTCATCTTATACATCTTTCTCCATATAAGAAAGGTGGCTCCCATTAGGATTTGTTTGAAGGATGAGTTTTCTTGTCATCCTTTTCAAGCTTGCTTCTCTTTATATTGGTTCCTGAAGGACATGTAGTATTAATCATCAGTCATCATGGCTTCCTGTTGTCTTTCGTGTTAGAAACAGGATTGTTTCTCGAAGATGTGAATGTAATGATGATTGAAACTAGCAGTGAGATGTCTATGCGAGACAGTTGTTTGCAATAAATAGTGATTTCATGCATTTCACTTGCTGCATGATAAATAGTTATTCCTACATATGTAAATAGTTATTCCTACAGAGGCTTTCTGAGATAATTTTTTCCCTTCTTCCCTAGTTCAGGCAACTTCGCTCTTCACGAGGACGTCCTTGTGAACCATCATATTATAATTTGTGAACTTTTATGTTTGTCTCAGGATGCCTTCCTACTCTTGCAACAATACCAATTTGGATTGGACTCTATAGGGCTCTTTCAAATGTGGCAGATGAGGTAGCATTTCATTTATGCTGGTTAAATTTATGCCGCCATTTCATGTCTCAGTCCAGTCCCATGGTTAATAGTGTATTCGATACTAATTTCTAGGGACTCCTTATGGAAGGCTTCTTCTGGATACCGTCTCTATCTGGTCCTACCACAATTGCCGCTCGACAAAGTGGTAGTGGGATCTCTTGGCTTCTTCCTTTTGTAGTAAGTGACTAAGTACCTTTGACATTGAAATTGAACTCCATCATCAAAAAACATTTCTTTGTAATGTTGGGATGCTTATATGGGCATCGAATTCTTCATTCGAAATTATTAATGCTACTTGAGCTCAATTTGAATG
This sequence comes from Magnolia officinalis, assembly GCA_021015155.1. NCBI lineage: Eukaryota > Viridiplantae > Streptophyta > Magnoliopsida > Magnoliales > Magnoliaceae > Magnolia > Magnolia officinalis. Next base: position 23,649 of record JAJHSJ010000509.1, read on the forward strand.
TATCACGATCTTCATATTTCATCTGAACTTTGATGCATCATGGCTCACTAGAAATTTTTGTCACCATAGCCTGGTCCTAGCTATTTGGGATTGGCCTTATATGACCTATTTCACCAACCAACCCTAGTTCAAGTCCTATCCCCAATAAGTGAACTAGTCTTCATGTTCTTCACCACCTCAATCCAAGTCCTCTTGGGTCTTTTGCCTCTTGTCCTCTTTTAAGTCCCATCATTCCTAACCAATGTTCCCCTCTTTACCTGAGCCCTCTAAAGTTTTTGTTGCATATGACCGAACCATCTTAATTTGCTATGTATCTTTATCTCTTATTGGGAGTCTGGGACTACTACTAGGTTGCTTTGGATTACCTAATTTTTAATTTATCCTAGTTTCTTCACGCATTCATCTCAAAATCCGCAACTTTGCACCGCTCAATCCGTGTTCTTGCCATCTCTAATTATTCAACACTTTGCTTGACATCACATAGCCAGTTGATTGCAAGGTGTCCCGTATTGGTATCGGTTGGCGTAACGGTGCCCTCCGAAACCAATACGGATACGGGGGCGTAACGGCTCGTAACGGCACATTTTATTTATTTTTTTTGCCAAAAAAATATGGATTAAATCCGAAATATTCTGAGCATTCCAAATATGCATTCATTTATAAATTGGAACATGTTTATGGTGGTGTAACGGTCCACTCTTTGGTGAGAAGTTGTATCGGACTGTCTGATTAATATTTTAACCAGGTAACTTTAATTTGACTACAAAATTCATATATTTAATTTTCTAAATATGTAATTTATATACTTAACAACTTGATATCATTTCTCCCATTAGTTCTTTAAAAAAATGAAATTAAATTCAGGTAGATGGCGTTGCCAATTTGGGGCTGACTTGGAGGACCAATCTATTCTCCAAATTAGCCTCAAATTCATGCCATTTATTGTCATTATCCTACTTATAAATTGGTGGACATTTATTGGATAGTGAATCATAAAAAAATTAATCAAAAAGCCCTATTTTTAAAAAATAAAAGTCTGCAAATTAACAATTAAAACTATTCAAATAATTTGATTTTGGCATTGTGAGTTAGCAATTGCAGTCCATAATTTAATTGCCAAATTTTAAGTTAATATATGTCTCGTGTACAATTTTTTAAGGCTTGAATTAGGAGGGACTCGGATTGTAAAGTGCAGCACACGTGTCAAAGTTTTTTGGGCCTCGCCCGTGATGAATGTGTTATATCCACACCATCCATCCATTTTGCCAAATAATTTTAGGGCATGAGCCCAAAAACGAGGCACATCCAAAGCTCAGGTGGACTGCACCATAAGAAACAACAATATTTAAACGTTCACCATTAAAAATTTATTGGGGGCTAGAAAAGTTTTAGATCAAGCTGACATGTGTATTTTCCCTTCATCCACGTTAGTGTGACCCAATTAATAAGTTAGATTGAAAATAAACATTACAGTGGACCTTAAGAAATTTGTAATGGTGAGCATTTTATAACCACTATTTCCTATGGTGTGGTCCACCTGAGATTTGGATATTACTAATTTTTTGGATCCTGACCTAAAATGACGTGGCAAAATGGATGGACGATATGGATAAAATATATACATCATGGTGGGGCCCACTCAGGTCTGATCAGATTGGATGGAAAATAAACGTTACTGTGCGACCTACGAATTGTTTAACCGTGAAAATCATCATCTTCGCTGCTATTTTTAGTGTGGTCCAGATGATCTCTGGATATAATTCATTTTTTGGGTGGTGCTCTAAAATGATCTCTGAAAATAGATGAACGGTGTAGATGTAATAAATACATCACTGTGGAGCCCATATAACTTTGATCTCCTTTGAACCGTTTGTACAACTCGGAGCTCGAGGAGTGTCAGCGCTTGTCTTTGCGTGACACATTCCTACGGCAGCTAGCTGCTGCAAATAAAAAAAAATGGAGAGAGGGAAACCGAAAAGAAAAAAAGAGGGAAAGAAGAGAAAAGAAAAAATAGGGAAAGGGGGAAAGAAGAGATTGAGAGAGAGAGAGAGAGAGAGAGAGAGAGAGAGAGAGAGAGAGAGAGAGAAGAAGAAGAAGAAGAAGAAGAAGAAGAAGAACAGGGAGAAGCCGCAGCCGCAACCATAGTTGGCCGAGAAGAAGAAGAAGAAGAAAAGAAAGGAAAAAAGGTAAGTTGTTGTTGTTGTTGTTTTTTTTTTTTTTTTTTTCAGGGCCCGTAATAGCCGTTATGGCCCGTAACGGCCGTTACGGTCACAAAAATCCGTAACAGCTGTTTCGACCTCGTATCGCGTAATGGGTCCCACCGTTACCGTTACGTATCGGCCGTCGATACGTAACCGATTTGGGATACCTTGGTTGATTGTCTTGTAAAATTTTCCCTGGAGTTCCGTAGGGTTGTAGTGATCATTTAATTTTATCCTAGTTTTCTCACGCATTCATCTCAAAATCCACAACTTTGCACTGCTTAATCCTTGCTCATGCTGCCTCTAATTATTCAACACTTTGCTTGACTTCACTTAGCCGGTTGATTAGTTGTCTTATAAAATATTCCCTAGAGTTTCATTGGGTTGCAATGATCACACAAACATCCAAGGCACATCTCCACCTCACCCACCCAGCTCTAATTCTATTTTAAAAATCTCGCCGATCTTCCCATCCTCTCAAACTAAAGGTGAAGATAACGAAACAATCGGTTTGAGGGATCTCTTGTCTACATAGTAAAATTACAACAAATCTATTATCTAGATATATTTTGGATGTACTGCCAAATAACACTTGGTGGAATTCCAAGCCAACAAGGTTTGCTTGGCATTCAAGGTGTACCGTTGTGGTAACGGTGGGCATAACGGTCCCCATCGTTATCGATATGGTTACGGGCCGTATCGACCGATATGCCTCCTATAACGGTTAAAAAAAAAAGTAAACAAATCTGAAAAAATATCCATTAAATCCAAAAAATTATAAATATTCTAAATATGCATTCATTTATAATTTTGAACATGTTTATGGTGGTGTAATGGTCCACTATTTGGTGAGAAAGGTGTATCGGGCTGTCTGATGAATTTATGAACCTGACAACTTGTAATTGACTACAAAACTCATCGATTTAATTTTCTAACTATCTAATATCAATGATAGATATATTAGAATGAATGTAATATCAAAATATCTCACATGTGTAGGTGTTTGCTATTATTTTTTCATAATTTATTCTATATTACATACTTGAGGACTTGCATAAATTACAATGTTTATTCTATTTAAAGTCTTCAACATGTCAGAGACTTCTCCTATCCTATGATTTCTGTTCTGTCATCCTCAAGTCAAGATATTAAAAAAATAAAATAAAAATAGTAGTGTCTGATATACTTCCCTGCAACTTGATTAAGGATTGCTTGATTGGTTGCCAGGGGAGTTATTTTAAGCATATGTTCGGCAATGTCAAGTGTGTGTTTGCTTGGTGAATGTGTGGGTAATGGGTATAGCAATACTCACCTTAAATGTAAGTAATGTTTATAAAAATATTACTTACCTTAATAAAATTCCCGAGTCACCACCAAAATGAAAATATGCTTTATTGTGGTTGCTCGATCTCCACGTCATCGCCATCAATAGGCTGGGGCTGTGGAATAGATGCATATCCATAATATCCAGTGCCAGAGGAAAAGACCAGGTCAACGAAACCAGAGGATGACTGATCCTGACTAGGCAACGACTCTGACCTCGAGTAAGGATATCCACCAGTGCCAGTCGAATATCCGTACTGGTGCTCGTACTCAGGCTGTTGAGATTGAGAATGTGTCTATGATGAGTAACTTGAATTTGGATCTGGATATTTATAATCATTTGGACATGAATCAGGAGGACTAGTCCAACATGAATGTGACGGAACAGGCTCTATATAACTATAATCCCATTGGCCATAGGAATATCCATAATGGACGGACCATGGGTGATGAGGACATCCGAGCACCATATCAGAGGAGGGCTGAGCTAGTCTCCTTATGGCTAGACGACCATTACATGGGGCTCACTTGGTCCAATTCACATTTGTAACACCCTGAAAATTGGGGGTCGAGTATAGACTTAACTCCCGAGTTTCAACGCATCACTTATGCAACATGGATAATGATGATTAAATGTTGTCTGTGTTAGTGCATTAAACATGAGTGAGATTAAGCCAAAACAACACATAATCCAGGGACAGTTGTAATACACAAGCGGAAGACTGAAACGAAATGTATAACAGTATAAACCGGTATAGGTCCCCAAAGTATGTATGCGTTGCCAGGTCAATAAGTACAAGTATTGTTCCAAAATACAAAATGTCAAAAGAATGTGATAGTCTACTACAAGCATAACCCTGAAGCCCCGTTGATTCAGAATGGCTCACATGAACCCGCCTGAATACTCTGCATGTACGAGAATGCCTCCTCGTCATCACAAAAGTTAGGCTCCGCCTTAGGAGTTGCGTCGCCATCTGCAATCAAGACAGAGTCTGGTTGGTGTTTAAAACACCGTCCCGTAACGTGTGAGTGAGTGATCAACTCGGTGGAACAATAAAGCAAAGGTTAACATGTTATCAATTCAATCAAGCAGTAATGATAAAGCGGTACAACAATCATGTCCTAAATACTCTTGATTAATGCAAAATGATATGTAAGAATGATGCATGCGCTCGCCTACACTCCCTCAACGTTTTCATCTTACGGCGCGCATGGCAACCACCCGAAAGTGCTCTTCCACGCCAAAGCACATGCAATGCGGTGCATGCACGTGATTAGTTAGGTTCTTACTTAGGTTTATTCATACAGCAGGATTGGGAAACTAAGGTACCTCCCTTATATCATTTCCCAAACAATGATCCATTCTAGGGTCGTCAGTCCTAGTAAATCTCATACGATGTTACGGTTCTAGGTCGCTACAAAGGGCTCGTCACCTGATTAGTGTAGGCCTAGTTTGTACTCTTGTTGCTACGGAAAGGCTCGTTGCCTCCAGGCAGCCTCAGAGTATACTCGAGGTCACTACAAAGGGCTCGTCACCTTATCAGTGTAGGCCGACAGCTCGAATACAGTGTCCCATACCACCGTATTCGGCTCACGAGCTTTGGTTGCTCATTGGTCACTACGGGTGGGCTCGTCGCCCCGGCGTAGGCCGACAGCTCGACCATAGTGTCCCGTACCACCATGTCCGCCTCATAAGTCTTAGCGGATCGAGGTACCAAGGTTAACGGGGTTTCCACTGGTGAGTTTGGTACCCTAGGTTCAAGCACTAGCGTCCAAACATGGTGAACATGCATCGGGTCAATCGGGTTATTTGACGAGCTCGACTAGCATGAGCGCACCTCGAGTCGATCGACATGAAGTGCGTAAGCACTCCGTGTGGCCTAACCACTGTCGTTGACCGAAGTACGGCTCAGATTCAGCGAACACGTCCTTTGTGGTAAAACAATCTCAGCCACCAAATCAAGGCCTGTTACCGATTGCCTGGACTATATAATAGTCCAAAACACATTCAATTACAACAAATAATCATACGAGATAATCAAAGCAGTAATGGATCAATAATTCAGCTCATACAATCATCAAAGCATTTTATGGATTACAACTTAAACATAGATTTATACCTATGCATCGCGTAGCTAAAACAGACGTTATAATATACGGTACATGGAGGAAATCATACACATAGTTAAAGTAGTTGAGAATCATTTCTCAACACCCTTATACATTACAATTTACTAACTACTTACTCATTTAGACATTTTAACAAACACTTAAACTACACATTCCAACATACATGATGTATGTTGGTGATACCACGGATCAGGGCAAATCCTTTCACCGAGGAGTTGTCACCTATGCAACAAGCATATATGCACGACAAATAATCATGTCAATCACGAATCCAAAATCCATACGTATTCAGTTATTTCAACAAGTACATAGAATACACTATACTATACATATTGCATACGTATTCGTAAAGCAAAATAGACGTCACGTTTGGCATGTGAAATAGCACCCACGTCAGTAATAAATTATTAACCGACATTGAAAGCCTTGAAAACCATAACCTAAACGTATATAGTCCGCACCTTACGCCGGTAGACACATAACAAACTCAGTTCGTTCACTCACGCTCCGTCGACGGCCCAACGGCAACCTACTTTATGAAATACGTTAGCTATTTCATTACATTAACTAGTTGAAACCCTAGAACAGATTAGGGTTAGGATTTCTTACCCAATAGTGGAATTGAAATCGCCGGAATAGCGATCTGGTAGCGATGAATAAGCACGGGAAGAGGCAGGGTAGAACACCAGGAATCTTTTCCACCCGCACTCTCACTTTCTCTCTCTTTACTCTCTTCTCTCCTAGGGTTTTTCCCAAATTCGTATGGAGTGAATGAGAGAGGGTTTAAGGCCCTTATATAGGCCCAGAACTGATGAAAATAGCCCTAGGGCCTTGGTATACTTAGCAGTCTTTTAAATAGCGGTAGCGTGATGTGTAGCGCCCAGCCCTCTATAGCGTGTAGCGTAAATACGTAGCGTGTAGCGTAAGCTACACGATACTTTTATTTTTAAATTTAAAAATAGGACAAATATAATAAATAGTGGGAAAAAAAAAAAGAAGAAAAAATATAAAAATGCCTAAAAGATGATTCATTTTATCAATTATAAGCATGTTAAAAAAAGTTATTAATTATCATTTATCAAAAGCCAATCCACATATATAAGCTAAATCAAATAATTATCACATCAACAACTTTCTAAGCAAACCACTTTAATTAATAATGTCTAATTGAAACCACAAGTCACAATTATGAAAAGAAATAAAAATCCAATAGGTTAAAAGTATCAAGTACAATACAAGTGTCATATTCCTCAACATTAGAAACAAAGAAAACGTGAAAAAAAATAGTAAAAAAATACATCATAGCTTATGCTACGGACGCTACATGCTACGTAGCTGTAGCGTACGCTACAGGGGATTTACGCTATTTGAGACGCTATGTAGCGCTACGGCCACGCTACGCTACGTAGCGTACGCTACCGCTACGCTATGAGCGCTATTTGAAACGCTGATACTTAGGTTATAGCCAAAGGGCGCTTGTCCCGATCCAACGGAGCACTTCTGGAGGCCCCTTTTTTTACGTGCGGTCGGACTAAGCTCCCTGACATTGGATCTAGGTCAGGTTAAGTTTTCGGTCCGATTTACAGATCGACTGCGGCGGACCAGTTTCAGTTCGACAGTCACCAATACTCGATCGGGGCCACAAGTGCACTGGCATGTGTGGGAAATTTCCCCCGATCCGAGGGTGTAATTGGGTCGGATTCTGACGGTCTGAATCCTTACAAGTTGCCCGCAAACGGAACGACTCAGATTACTTAAGTTTGAGTTTAATTCTAAAGATATTCACGTTTCTCACACACTTTGCTCTGGGCTCAAGCGAATAGCTTCGGGATACTATCTGGACTTGATTTCCGAGGTGGTGGTCAAGTCCAGCAAGGCGGTCTTAATTATATAATTTCATAGTAATCGGACTTTCGATGTGCGGTCCAGGTCCGATACGAAGTTTCAATGTGCTCCCAAGAGCAACCGGGAATAGAGTTTGATCCTAGATTTTAGGGTAACCTAGCGTCAATGATTCTACAAGTTTTGGGTCTTGCAGATCGTATTTAAAGTGATTAGTGCTAATTTCGCATGAAATCTAGTTTAACACTAGCTAACTCTCGCCTCATTTTTAAAGGATTTGGTCCTTAGTGATTTCTGCCGGAGGTGGTACTCGGGTCTTTGTACGGATTTTTCCGAGACGTTACAACATTCCTAGCCACGTTGAAGACCCCACGTGCACGTTCATGCATCTTTGAATACCCCACATTGGGAAGATGCACGTGGGCTGTATATAAGAGCTTGATGGACACATTAGACCGTTGAATTGGGTGGACACAATGATCGAACTGTTGGATCATCATCATCAGACATTTCGATCGTAGACCCGTATGGGTCACAAAATAGTTTAGTTTTAGATTATTTACATGCTTCGTTATTTTTGGTATAGCTTATATTTGTGTTGACATTAGAGAGTTAGGAACAACTTTTAATTTATTAAGCATCTTTATGTTGAGAATCTTATTTGAGAGCGTCTTTTCATAAAAGGTCTTTTCTGAGACTATAAAAAAGAAAGATGGGTGTATGAAACCCTAATGCCATTATGTTTGAAAAGAAAAGCTTTGTGTTTTCTCTTCTTCATTTGATTTGAAGAATACTCCTTGTGATTTGGAGCTTGGGTGTGGTGTGATTCTATTCCCCATTCAACGGAGGTGCGGGGCTTCCATCTATCTTCATTCTCTCTTCCTTTCTATCCAAAAGAGGTATTAAAAAAAAAAAAAACTTCGTTTATCTTCTTCCATTCCTATCCAAGACCATCCAAATCATTTTTTTCTTTAACTTTCATCATCCAACTTTAACCCCAACTGAAATCAACCATTGAGGACCCAAAAACCTTAGTCAACGACCCACACATATGAGTCCCTAGGTTGACCGTATGAACAACCGCTCAATCCTTTGATGTCCCCTTACTTTCCCTATCAAAACCCCTTGATTTCCCATCCATAACCCCACCCTAAACCCTAAATCCTCAATTTCCTATTTTTTCCACTTTTTAAAAACTCTAATTCCAAAATTCCCAATTTCCATAAACCTTAATTTTCTAAATTTCAGATTTTCCCCTTCCTAACCCTAATCATAAAACCTACAAATATGTCCCTTGAGTGTGGAACGTACCTATGCTAAATTGGAAGTTCTATTCTTCCATCGGGCTTAGTTTTAATTGATTTATGTGATTTCTTAACATGCAGGCACATGATTTAAGTTAAATCAGATTTTATTTCCCATTATTTACTCTTAGTTACTTGGTGGGTTCGTATCTTTTGTTAATTGAATTACGTTATGGACTCTTTCATAATCTCCACGTTGCATGGTAGCATTAAATCATGTGTCCTGCATCAAATTTGGTATCAGGGCCATAGGTTTAGCATATGATTTTTGTGTTGCACTTAGGTTAGAGTCACATATAGGGTAGAACTTAAATCTATGGTTATTAGAGCATACGTTGCATATAGAATCTAGGATCATATTGCGGATTTTTGTTTCTAGTTTGGAGTGTCCCATTGCTGAATTTTCAGTTAGCGTTTTCCACTTATACCATTGCTAAATTTTCAGAGTCGTAATCTCAAGTTGTCACCTTGCTGAATTTTCAGTTTGTAAATTTCAGATTACACTCTTGCTGACTTTTCAGCTTGGTACTCTCAGATTGCCATTCTGCTGAATTTTCAGATTAGTGTCTCTAGTGTGTCCAATTTGATCTCTAGGTTGGTTTTGTCTTTGTCATAACATTACCTTAGGATCTAGGTTTTCGCCAAAGAGTTGTCTTATGTATGCTCTCACTCATTTTGGATGTGGTTTTGGCCTACATCCCACTATTAATCTAGAACAAATTCCTGAGGCCCTTAACGCCATCAACAACTGTCTAACGGCTATTGAAGTGCACAATAGGACCACCACAACTCAATTGACCGTGGCCAATGCGCGTGTCAATTAGCTTGAAGCCTCCCTTTAGGCAAAGCTTGACATTGGGGAAGATGTCCAATCACAAGTCGGCGATCAAATTGAAGGAGTTGAGACACTGCCACTTGCAATTGTTAGCCGTGCCTTAAGCTAGATTGTAGAAAGTGATTATTGGCGCATGAATTCAATTTTCCACACTTATGCCAAGTGTGGTGGCAAAAACTGTAAGGTGATCATTGATAGTGGCAGTTGCATCAATGTGGTCTCTGCTAGCACCGTGGGCCGCTTAGGTATGCTAGTCGTTCCTCACCCTTAGTCATATCGAGTCTCATAGGTTGATGCGTCTTTGATTCCGGTTTCTCAGCGTTGTCCCATTCCCATCTAGTTTGGTTCTTATATGGATACGTTGTGGTGTGATGTTTTGCATATGGATATAGATCACATCATTTTGGGCATGCCTTGGTTGTATGACAGGGACGCAACACTATTTGGTCATTCAAATATGTGTTCGTTTCTGTATGAAGGCAAAAGGATTGTCTTGAAGCCTCTCCCGCCAAAAGCACCCCAAAAAAGGAGGGCGTCGAGAAATGTGGTATTGAAGATGTGACTAAACTCCAGCTCGAGTCTCTTTCTATGGTTAATGCTAAATAGTCTAACAAAGAGACTAAAATTGATTTGACGATGTATGCCCACGTGGCAAGTGAGGTCACACCTAAGGTTATTATGGAGATGCTACCTGAGGTTACACTCAAGGGTAGTGTAGAGTTATCATCTGAGGTGAGTTCGATATTGGAGGAGTCTAGTGTTGTTATTGTAGAGGACATACTAGTTGAGCTTACACCCATGCAGGACATTCACGCGTTGACTCTACCAAACCTTAATCGCGATTAAATGAGTCCCGGGGAGGAAGTGGATCTGGAAAGACAAGTAGATGAGCCTAGGACCCCTATAGATTGCATACCCATGTCAATGTTCCATAGGCCTTCAGAGTCTGCACATGCATCTATACGACATATGCATGACTTGCATGTGGAGATTAGAAAAAGAATTAATATAAGTAATGAAACATACAAAATGATTGTTGATTCACACCATAGGTTTAAAGAGTTTGTTGTGGGTGATGAAGTCATGATTAAAATGTCTAAAAAGGTTTCCACAGGGAACCATAAAGAAATTATAAGCCCGTAGCGCTGGACCATATAAAATCTTAAAAAGACTGGGTTCGAATGCTTGCTTGATAGATTTTCCACCTAACATGGGTATCAGTTCCACATTTAATGCGGAAGATCTTGTACTGTTTCATGGACCTTCTCCTAACCCTCAAATGAACTTTGACGATGATGCCCTTGATCTGTCCCATAACCCATGGCTGTTACCTGACCCCTCTTCTCAACCTTTACCACCTGTATCATCCATACCTATGAGAAGAAAGGAGAGAGGATATCTTAGATGTAGAAGCGGTTTCCACACGACATGGAGGCTACCAAGAGAACCTTGTCAAGTGGAATGGTAGACCAAAGTCAGACAATACGTGGATCACAGATGCAGAGCTTTAGCGACGAGACCCGGATCTCCTCGAGCATCACTGCAACTTTATTTCACCAAAGGCGAAATCTCCTCAGCCAAGGGAAATTGATGAGGACATCCAAGCACCTTATTAGAGGAGGGCTGAGCTAGTCTCCTTATGGCTAGATGACCATTACATGGGGCCCACTTGGCCCAATTAACATTCTTAGCCATATTGACGGACACATCGGAACGTTGGATCTTCATCATTAGACATCTTAATTGTGGACCCCAATGGGCCACGAAATAGTTTAGTTGTTTAGATTATTTACACGCTTTGTTATTTTTGGTATATCTTATATTTGTGTTGACATTAGGGAGTTAGGAACAACTTTTAATTTAGTAGCATCTTTATGTTGAGAATCTTATCTGAGAGCGTCTTTTTGTAAAAGGTCCTTTCTGATACTGTAAAAGAGAAAGATGGGTGTGTGAAACACTGATGCCATCATTTTGCAAAGAAAAGCTTTGTGTTTTCTCTTCTTCATGTGATTTGAAGAATACTATATGTGATTTGGAGCTTAGGTGTGGTGTGATTCCATTCCCCATTCAACGGAGGTGTGAGGCTTCCATCTATCATCTTCCTTCTCTCTTCCTTTCTATATAAAAGAGGTATTTTCCAAAAAAAAACTTCGTCTTTCTTCTTTCCTTCCTATCCAAGACCATCCAAATCATCTTTTTCTTCAACTTTTCATCATTCAACTTCAACTCCAACCAAAATCAACCATTGAGGACCCAAAAACCCTAGCCAACGACCCACACGTGTGAGTATCTAGGCTGATTGTATGGACAACCAATTAATTCTTTGATTTCCCCTTGCTTCCCCCATCAAAACCCCTAGATTCCCCATCCATAACCCCACCCTAAACCCTAGATCCCCAATTTCCTATTTTCTCAATTTCTTAAAACTCTAATTCCAAAATCCCCAATTTCCTTGAACCCTAATTTTTTAAATTTCAGATTTTCCCCTTCCTAACCCTAATAATAAATTGTACAAATATGTCCCTTAAGTGTGGAACGTGTCTACGCTAAATTGTAAGTTTTATCCTTCTATTGGGCCTAGTTTTAATTGATTTATGTGATTTCTTAGCACGCAGGTGTGTGATTCAAGTTAAATCAAATTTTATTTCCTATTGTTTACTCTTAGTTACTTGGTGGGTTAACATCTTTTGTTAATCGAATTACTTTATGGACTCTTTCATAATTTCCACGTTGCATGCTAGCATTAAATCATGTGTCCTGCATCAATGGGCCTGCTGATGTTCTGGACTTCCTGTTGTACAACTAGACCTAGCCTCCTCCTGCTGGTTGTATTGTGACTCAGTGCACTCATAAGTCTGATCTCGTGTAACCTGTCGATGTTTATTGGCCTTGCAATCTGTAGACGGCTGTATGGTGTGCTGAGCAACACCAGAAGTGGGACCACATCAGGTGCATCATCATCACTCCCATCGTGATCATCCGGCTCGGTCTCGCTACTACTATTGCTCATACTCTTCCATTGAGCCGGATTTTGCATGAACGTTGCCCCTCTTTCTTGGTCCAACACAGCTACACGACTCTCTTTACGCACCATACATATTATTGAGTCATTAACTTCCAATTCTTCACTATCCTCTTCGATATGTTTTTCCCTTGCTCCCAACTAAGGTAGAAGTGGGTCGTCCTTTTTATAAATATTGTCCAAGTTTATTGGACAGTGATTCGTGTCACTGACTCCTGTAATGCTCTTATGATGTCGCCACATTCTTAGCCTCACGTTGTAGTGCTTGAAGACAAGTTTATCCAACTCTAGTCTGCAATCTATTCCTAATCTTTGAATGAAAGTGCAAAACAACTCTAGTTCCTTTCGCAGCTAGAAGTTGTCTGGCTCAATACTTTTACTGTAATTTTTTGGAGAGCTTTCGTACTCTCTTCGAAATTCATCCACCATTCGACCGCTTGCAACCTAGATACTGCATGCTGTGCAAGAGCATCTCCAAAGCTACCCTGACGATTTCCAAATGTATCTAATTCATTCAACGCCTTTTGTATATCTAAGTCAGACTCTAATCTATTTATCACGTTCTTTAGCCCGACACGAACTTCATTATCCGTAACAAATGATTGAGCATATCTGTACCTAGAATTTAGGTACTAACCTGCTGCATGAAGATCGTGATGGAGTTGTGTTGTTCATCTTTTCTCGATCATCTTCCAATAAGACTCCTAGCTTGTACAATCATATTGAATTGCCAACTTCGCCTTATCCATGACATTGTAGAGGAAGCCCATGATAGGTGCTTCGTCGGTTTCAACAAGACAGAGTACCCTCATTAGTGGCTCCATCACCTTTAGGATCCTTTGGACCTTCTTCCAATATTTGTTATCCCTTATGGTGTTGACAACATCAACCGATGTCCCTGATGCCTTCTTCCCATATTTTGTGTTGCACCAATTTAAAAACTATAGTAAGAGTGATCGAAATTTGTTGTAAAATGATTTAGGAAAGATTTTGGAATGAGAAAAGTGAAAAAATGAGGAGAAAATGGATTTAAATAGAAAAAAAAAAAAAACACTTGTTTTTTGACTGTTACAGGGGTAACGGTCATTTTTTCCCGTAACGACCTTTTTGGCCACCGTAATGACTGATACGGTCCCAAAAAACCAACTGCCATGTTTCACCCCCGTATCGCGTTACGGCCGTGGTCGTTACCTATACTTATCGGCCTTTACGGGCGTATCATAATGGATACGGAACACTTTGCTTAGCCTTTGTATTATTTTCCCGCCTTCTTCGTATGCAGGCCTTTAATAAAATTCCCATCATCCCTAAAAAAACACTTAAGAATAATGAATTCAAACTAAATCTCTAAGGTTTGCTTTCTTATGATATGTAATATATATGTAATATTCATTTACACTATGACAACCTAATTATTCTCGTAAAGTGCTTGAGAGCAGTGTTCGAAATATCGGTATCACATTACATATCGCACCCTTGGGATACGAATACATATCGGTTATCGCATGGGATATATCGGTTGTATCGCATAATGTATCGTTGTTGTTGGAAACATGGGGAAACATTAGGAAATTGGTTGACTTTTTTAATGAAACTTCAATGATTGTTAAAAAAGACATCAATGTACACTTATAAATCAAAACATTACAAAAAAACAAGTGCACATAATAGGTTTTCTTTGTATGGGGTCTTAATCTATGTGTTGTCTAACTGAATTGATGCAAGTATATTCAAAGTCTATTCATATAATTTATAAATGTAAGAAGACGTGTGGTAACACAAGCAATACATTCAAAAGCAAAAGCAATAGAAAAATCACTAGATCAGGTTACATACATGTTTGATTTTATGTTTGGACACAGATTGCAATCAATTTGCGAGAAATTGGGAATTTTTGTTTTTTGTTTTGTTTTTTGTTTTTAAATCAATTTTCCGCGACTTTGCTCATCTCTTCTAAATCTTGAAATCGAAGCTCCTAATCCATGATTTTTCATGCAAAACATGAAAAATCATGGATTTGTAACAATTTGACACTAATTTAACAAGATTTACAGAAGAAGAAAAAAAGGATCGAAAATCGAAAATGCTCACCGGATTGAACATTTGGGTTATATCCAACTAGTGCGTTTCGTATCACACAGGTGGGATACAAGATACGTCGTGGGATATGTCGGCTGATATCGTTGATACTTAAAACATTGCTTGAGGGTTTGGATCAATTCATCATTTGTTGGACCTTATATGTCAGATGGCATAGATAGATATATTGTAGTCCAGTCATCTTGGTGTTGTGTTCAAAGTTTAATTTTTTATTGTAATACAGATTTTAGTTGCTTTTATACATTTCACATTATATAGAACTAATTCTCATTCTAGTTGCTCGATTTTGTTACAGGATGATCATCCTCCACTAGGATGGTTAGATACCTTTGCGTATCTTGTCTTACCCGTGCTGCTTGTTGTCTCACAGTATGTTTCTATTCAAATCACGCAGTCTTCACAGGTTGGACATTCTTACTAATTTTTCATTATCAATGTTAGTATATAATCCTTTATTATTATTGTTATTATTGTTGTTGTTGTTGTTCTTGCTATTACTATTGCTATTGTTATGCATTTAAATGTCTCATCATGCTCACCAACACCCAAAATCCTCTAAATGTTTATGGTTATCAGTTTACATAATTAGAAGATGCATGCCTCATGTGCTTCTCCGCCCATGCATTTATGTATATGTGTCCACTAGGTTGGCTATTCGTTTTGTGCTTTACTCTTTTTCCCGTTTTGTCGATAACTAACAATGTTTGTTATTTGAGAGAACATGTACAACATGGTTAGAGAACTTTGAGATTGTCCAATCACATATTTAAGGTGGAGAGAGTGCTCAAAATACATGATGTTGCATGCAATGTTTTAAATATCGATGATATCGGCCGATATATCCCGCGATATATCTTGTATCTCACTTGTGCGATACAAAACACATAGGTAGTGCCGATATATCCCCCATGTTCAATCCGGTCAGTATTTTCAATTTTCGATCTTTTTTTTTTTTTTGTTGAAATTATGTTAAATCAGTGTCAAATGGTTACAAATCCATCGGCTCTTCATGTTTTGCATGAAAAATCATGGAGATGTAGCTTTGATTTCGATATCCATTGGTTTTTCATGTTCTCCATTTTTATTTTTATTTTTGAAAATTTCCTTCAACCAGCTGTCAATTGAGACTAATTTTGAAAGTATTTATGAGTATTTGACGAAATGATAATCACATATACTCTAATTTCAAAATTTGAGTGTAGGTGGTCCAATTTGAGAAATTTTAAAAAATTTCCCAATTTCTCCCAAACTGCTTGTGATGTTGCACTCCAAACATGAAATCAAGCATGTATGAGGGCTAATCTACTGATTTGTTGAGTCTTTGTCAATTTTTAGAAATTAAAAATGATAAAAACATTAATTTTTAATTATTTATTTATTTTTTTTTTCGAAATTTCCCTTCAACCAGCTGTCAACTAAGAGTAATTTCAAAGTATTTAGGAGTGTTTGATGAAATGATGATCACATACACTAAATTTTATGCATTCAATTTGAATATAGTCGCATCAGTTCAATTAGACAACGCATAACAATGTTTTAAATAGCGGTAGCGCGTTGCGTAGCGTTCAACCCTCCGTAGCGTAAGCTACACAATACTTCTATTTTTTAATTTAAAAAAAAAAAGAAAATATGATATATATATAATATATATATATATATATATATATATATATATATATATAACATTCTTCAAAATAAAATTCCCACAGTTAAGAGCATCAAGAATAATACAAATGTCACATTCCTCAGAAATCAAAATCTCAAATTCTCAATTAATAGTCTCTAGACTCGTAGTATCTAAAGGTCATCTACATCTAATAGATCATCATCACCGTCGTCGTCCTCATTCACTTCGTTACCAGGTCTAGGCCTTTCATCATCAGCATCAACATCTGCATTTGCATGTACATCATCCACACCATGAACAATCATTCCTATACCTCCTTCCTCTATTATAGGAGTAAGAAATCTTCCCATAGGACCACCTACACATTAAAAAAAGAAGAGATTCATTGGTCTTTTACTTTCTTTGTTAAAAATGTTCATGTAACTTAATCTATAACTATAAACACTTAAATTAGTTGCCTTCCTTTTGTTTGAGGAAGGTGAGGGGCAAACTCCTTCAGAAATATTAGATGTTGATGGTGCATTGTTGTTAGCTGGATCATCAAACTCCGAATAGTTGTAATGGCACTAATATCAAAGGCCATATTTCGATTTTCGAGCCAAGATGGATCAGTTGGGAGAACAAGGTCTTCTTTCTCAGCAATCCATTCATCATCTGAGGCAATGTGGTCCACCAATATCGGATCCATTTCCGCCCTCCTCTTCATGCTTCTTTCTCTTAGTTTCATATTATACATCACATATACTAGAGAGTTTAGCTTTTGTTGCTCTAGCCTATCTCTCTTCTTTGTGTGGATCTGATCATATGATGATCTATGTCAGTCAATTATCAAATACATGCTAATCTACTAAATAAAAATTAGCCAATTTAGAATATCGAATGGTACAAAAGTTACCTGCTCAAAAGTACTCCAATTTCTCTTACAACCAGAAGCACTGCATGTGAGGCTTAAAACTCGTATTGCAAACTTCGCAAGCTAAGGTGTTTTATCTCTAAAGTGTTCCCACCAATCAACTACACAAATTAGCTCTCTTTCGAATCTACTTCTTTTAAAATGCTTACCAAAGGCATGGTGCTCTTAACACATGAGGAAACATTCGACCAAAACTTCTGATCAAACATTATAATAGCCCGTACCTTTATTCCTTCAAGTTTTTTAGCCCAAGAACATGAGTACCATTGTTCCGATGCGAACATGGCTATAAGACCATTCTTTTGCTTGTAAATACTTCGGAGGGTAAGGTACGCTATTGCAAAGTGTGTCACTGTCGGCCGTAGAAGCTCATTATTATTCATGAAGCTTCTCATCATGCTCAATACAATTCCATGCCCATAAATAAACTTGGTCACTGTCCTTGCCTTTTTAAGCGTTTCAGAATACATTTTCATTTTTCCGATATCCTCCAACATTAAATCTATGTAGTGTGCAGCACACGGAGTCCAATATATCCTTTTCCTCCTATCCATCAACTTCTTTCCAGCACTCACATAGCTTGAATGGTTATCCGAGATAACTTGGACCACATTTTCTTCCCCAATTTCTTTCACAATTTCATCAAGATATTTAAATAACAAATTTCCATCTTTTATTGAATCTGAAGCATTAATAGACTTGTAAAACATTGTTTCGATCGGAGAATTAATAAAAAAAAGTTAATGATGCTTCTATTCTTTCTATCTGTCCAACCATCAGACATAATTGAACATCCATAAGTTTTCCAGGAATCTTTGTATGCTTTCATTAAACTATCATTATTAGCAACATCCTCTTTTACTATCCATGTTCTCATCTCATGCATGGATGGAGGCTTCAATCCCGGTCCAAACTTTTCAATAGCCTCACAAAATGCTGAAAAGTACGGGCTATTACATAGGTTGAACGACAAAGCATTCCTAAAAAAAAAAAAAAATCTTCCAATCACCCTGCATACTTCGTTTCTTTCTTCCTTCTTCCACATTGAATTCAATGTGGATTTACGTTGCTCACTGCTAACAAATTGATCCATAGGACCCCTTGCTCTTGCCATTGGTTGATTACCAGAAGATCCACTACCAAGTTGGCTGCCAATGAAAGCATCATTACCCACACTGGCGCTATCACTTGCAGAACCCGAAAGATATGTCAATCCCCCTCCCCCAATATCTCCAAACACCTCATTTCTTTTATTTTTTCCGTCATGATACTCCTTTAAAGCCTTTCTACAC
>JAJHSJ010000450.1:0-54777 GCA_021015155.1 Magnolia officinalis
ACAAGGTAGCTAATTGTGGGTTCATGGTCACGTTGTAGCAGATTTTGTTGCTCGTCAGCCATGCAAGGCTATAGAATTCTTCTAGCCCCACGAGTTATGCATGCATCTATGTTTATACCTGGTTTGCTCATAGAATGCTATTACTATTTACTATCCATGACAACATGTTAATGCTTTTAAGGGTGGGCGGGCGTATCTTTTATTTTGTTTGTATCTTTACATATACACTCCATAGAGAAAAACACTCAAATATCTGATATTGAAATTATATCCCTTCTATACTGTCTTGTTTTACAAATCGATTTATTGGATCTATTAAACATTAGGACTATTCTGCAATCATACAATTAGCCTCTCTCTTTCTCTAATCAGTTAGTCTTTACTCCCCCACTCCCCCAAACTCTCTCTCTGCAGTTTGACAGCACTATGCAACCTTTTTGCTAATTATTTCTGCTAACTTTGTCAAGATTTTAACAGGTAACTGTTGCATACAACAAGGATCCTAGCCCGATAAAGTTAAATCTGGGTGTAGGTGCTTATCGAACAGAGGTGCAGTTTCTGAGGACTCTGTAACACTGTGCTTTACTCTTCAGTTATATTTATATACCTTTTCTGCGCCATCAAATGTTTGATCATTTTGAGGCATATTTTCACCTTCTATTTTTAACTGCATTCTTTATTATTATTATTTACAATGTTGTGCAAAGTTTACTCTCTTGACCTATTCATGGTCCAACAGGAAGGGAAACCTCTTGTTCTGAATGTGGTGAGGCGAGCGGAGCAGCTGCTAGTCAATGATCCGTAAGTTATTGAATCAGTCAACTAGTTTGCTCCTTGTAATTTAAAATCAATAAAATATTAAATTCTTTTTATGATATTCAGGTCTCGCGTTAAAGAGTATCTTCCTATCACTGGACTGGCAGATTTTAATAAATTAAGCGCAAAGCTCATTTTAGGTGCTGAAAGGTAACGAGAAAAGAGTACCTTATAGCCATTCCTGTCTGTTATTTTCTGGAGTGTAATAATGCATTTGTTATGAGGGCCATGACGCAAATCATGTAGCTGGGCCTCTAACCCTGATATGAATTGTTTCTTTCACTTTTTGTGTTATTAATATAACATGAGTTGTAAACTCTCAAATACACACATCATGATTTCTAAAAATGGTTACATTACGTCCGTACCAGTCACCTTCATTACACGATACAGGGCCAACTGCCCATTATGGAAAAAATGGGTCATATCGGGCGGCCGTAACAGCACCATTACAGGGCCAATGCAGCTGTTACATGGGATCAAAACACAAGATTTGAGTGAGATCCAATGAACATCAAAGCAGACTATTTTGAGTAATATCAGAAGGTTAACCATCACCTTTTTTTTTTTTTTTTTCTTTTTTTTTTTTCCAATCTTCTTTTTCTTGTGTTTATATGTAGCAGGCCCTAATCCAGCAAATCATGCTTGCTTTGTGCTCGATTATGGCCTATTTGCTCAACTTTCAGCAGGTCAAGCTGACATTGCCTGACAGACAATGTTCTTACCAAATAATGGCCCCTTACACTATTAAATACATGCCCAAAACACACACACACACACACACACACACTTACACTTTCCAACATTTTCTAGAAAATTTTCAGCCAATTTTTTTTGGCCAAAAGAAAATGGGAATTTTTGTGTATCACAGCTGGCCAATATGGTGGTCGATATTGATACTTAAAAACCTTGACACACACATGCATAGATGGACGTATACCTTTTATGCATAGAATGAAAGTTTACCTTTTCTGCATAGAATGAAAGTTTACCTACACAAAATATTTGGGATCCTCCCAATTTTTAAAAAACTTTCCAACATTTTTTTGGAAAAATTTCAGCCAAATTTATTTGGCCAAAAGAAAATGGGAATTTTTGTGTATCACAGCTGGCTGGTCTGGTGGTCAGTATTGATACTCAAAACCTTGACACACACACACACACGTGCATAGATGAACTTATACCTTTTATGCATAGAATGAAAGTTTACCTAAGCACTTTTATGCAAATTGTAGATGTGAATTGTAATAATAAAAAAAATCTTTGAACAAAATTTATTGACCTAAGCACTGTCACATTAACTGCAAGCATGCTTCTTCACAAGAAAAATATGCTCTCATGTTTTGAAGTGTTTTGTGGAGTATTCCACATCTCTGATGATATCTTAAGTGGCGAAGTAGAGGTTTGTTTTAAAAAGAAGTTTGAATTCTAAAATAGAAGGTGACACTTTATTTCCATATTTTGCTGTCATGGATGAGGACTTGAGGTCATTTTTCTGCAAGTGGCCATTTGTGTAGAGTAAACAGAAGGAAAGATTGGTTTGTCCAAAAAAGATAGGTAGCAAGTTTGGTACTCAGATCAAAGGGGCTATTGTTATTTTGTTACCATAAGACTCTTTGCAAAGATTGGTTTGTCTTAAAAAGATTGGAAAAGATTTTGGCACTTAGATCAAAGTTTTGGTAATTAGATCAAAGTGGATAGGTTTCTTTACTTACCACAGGGCTCTTTGTAACATTGGTTTCTTGTTGTGTTACAGTTATTTCCTTACCAGTGAGATGTTGAGTTACAGTTTTTTTTCCTTACCAGTGGGACTGACATTTTTCATTTCTTCTGATGAGGAATTTTCTTTTTTATCTTTGTCATTGGCTTAATGTATGGTTATGTGCTTTGGAAGCAGCCCTGCTATTCAAGACAAGAGGGTGGCTACTGTGCAGTGCTTATCAGGGACTGGATCGCTGAGGGTTGGAGCTGAGTTTCTTGCAAAACATTACCACCAGGTAAAGACCTCATGCTTTTCAACAGCTTATATCATCAAACTATAATAGTTTGAGGGAGTAACTTTATTCCTTGTTCTTCAGCACACAATTTATATTCCTCAGCCAACATGGGGAAACCATCCAAAAGTTTTCACAATAGCAGGGTTGTCTGTGAAAAGTTATCGCTACTATGATCCAACAACACGTGGACTGAACTTCCAAGGTGAGAGTCGCCCTTCCCAATAATGCTTTGCAGCTGTGGTTTGTATTACTAGTGGAACAAAGGCTTCAATTCTAAAAATTTTGCAATCCTAGACGAGTACCCAAATTTAAAATTTACAAGGTCAAAAACACGGCTATTAAGAGGACACCTTAAGATATCTTTTCTTGTCCTTAACTAGCATATTTTACATGCTATTAATGCATATCTATAGAATACACTCTCCTTTTGACTCGTGCAAGTTATGTTTAGATAATATTATATCTTTTGATTTATCTATAGCTGTTTAGAAGTATGGATGTATCAGGTTTTGTTCTAGTGCCAGCATACTTCTAGCTTGAGTAACATACTTGTGTCTTGAGTAATATACTTCTGTCTTGAGTAATATATGGTTGTTACGAGACGAATATTAATTTGTCTGTGACATATCATTTGGTGATCGTTCATTGTTTGATATTAGAACTATTATTACATGCAACATTTATCACTCATGTGGTGCGTTCCTTTTGCATTTTTGCATTTTGGGTTGTTGTCTAATAACTTATCTTGTGTTTGTTTAACTATTTGATATTTTCGTAGTACTTCTAACTGTCACCTTTTCATTAAAAAAAAAAAAAAAAACACACACATCTTTTTAGTTGCTGTTGTTTCCTGAATCTTATTATTGTGATATTTCATTTGTGTGGGAAGGCTTGCTTGAGGATCTTAGTGCCGCCCCATCAGGAGCTATAGTGCTTCTCCATGCATGTGCTCACAATCCAACTGGCGTTGATCCAACCCTTGAGCAGTGGGAACAGATCAGGCAATTGATGAGGTCAAAAGGGTTGTTACCTTTCTTTGACAGTGCTTATCAGGTAAGTTCCAAAGCTCAAATCAGTTTGGTACTGCAATGATGACAATTGCTCTTTCTTAAAATTTGACCAGTTGAGAGTAGAAAGGTGCATGCTTTTTACCATTTTGGTTGCATCATGTGTTTTACTGAAAGAGGAATCTGTTCTCTTTTTCCTAGGGTTTTGCAAGTGGAAGTCTAGATGCAGATGCACAGTCTGTCCGAATGTTTGTTGCAGATGGAGGTGAATGCTTTGCAGCTCAGAGTTATGCAAAGAACATGGGACTTTATGGGGAACGCGTTGGTGCACTCAGCATTGTAAGACATGAAGTCCTCCTTCCAAGATGTAGTTGTTTTACTATCGCTATATATTGCACAGTAACAGAATAATTTGAAATTTTGGTTCATGATATTTTTGAGAGGATCTACAGATTTTCTGCCATTTCGAATCTGTTTTCGACTAAGAAGGGAAGGGTCTGTTTGGGTGCACTCTCAAAGGGGGGGCGTTTGACATCCAAACACCGTTTTGAGCCAAACCTAGTTCGTATTTTGCATTTAGATGCACTTTTGCAAAACCTTGACTGATCCCCTAATCATCGAAATAGGCACTAAAAAGCCCACTTGCTGAAATTTGTTTTCAGCAAGTCAACTAAAAAAGTTGTGGGAAATCCCCTTTTGCGGGAAACACCCTTTGCAGGAGTTGCATCCTTGCGGGAAAGATAATGCAATTTGTTAAAAGCCACAAAGGCAATAAAGAAAAGAGAAACAGCAAAAAAGCAGAAAAAATAAAGAGAACAAGAAAATTGCAAAGGTACCTCCTTGGGGTGCCAATCCCTGAAATGAACCCGATAAACAAGCCCCATAATCAAACCACTTATGTTACGAAAACAATGGCTGTTTCTTTCTCCCCAAAGAACAGCCAAAAGAGCAAGCTTCCACCAAGACTTTTCTCCTCTTAATAATAAGACCTAGTAACTCTTGTTAAAAACTGCTTTTTCAAATGCTTAATTAGAAACTTCTTGAAAAAATTGAATCTTGCGTCCTTCGTATATTTGCTTCTTTCTTGCAAGTCTACAGAAATGCTGATCACTGTCCTGACTATGATTTAAAATCTCCTTTTTTAGGTCTGCAAGACAGCTGATGTGGCAATGAGGGTTGAAAGTCAGCTGAAACTTGTGATCAGGCCTATGTATTCCAATCCCCCAATTCATGGTGCATCCATTGTAGCCACTGTTCTCAGGGACAGGTACATACATCTAACATAGCAAGGACACACCTGATATGAAAGAAAATAAAATAAAATAATTGGTAGTTGGACAAGAATGTTGAACCATGCTCATTCTTCACTTGGATAAAACCTTAGTTTATTTGTCCTTTTTAGATTTACTTATATGAAGTTGTTGTGATTCTGTTGTATTTTTTACATTCATACAATTTTATGTGCTTAGTATTCATATGACTTGGCCTTTTTCCAATTCATGTCTAACTGACACGTCTGTTTACCAGTGTCTAGTTCCTGTGAATCTAGCACGAGAAGTTTTTCAATCCAAAATTCATAGACTGCTGTCAAATAATATTTACTCAACATGATAAATGATATTGAATTTTTTTTAAAAAAATGATATTGAATTTAGGACTTGTTGATGTCTCTTTTGGGTTTTTGAATATTATTCCTGAACTTTGGAAATTGATCTTAGGTGCCCTATATTGTAAGCCAGGATTTTTTTTCCCAGGTAGACCAGGGTGTTGTTCTTCTGAAATCTGCAACTAACTGAATCTAAGTTTAAATCATCTCTTCTAGTTTTATCTTACTTGGATATTTTCTTGAAGATAGACTAGGATCTCATGCAAAAATGGGGAGTCTACAATCGTATAATGATGAGTTTCCTGTCTTCTAGTTTTCTTTAGGGCCTCTTTGGATTCATGGAAAGCATAGGAAAGGAAATAGTGTTTATTGGGAAACCTTATTTCCAGGAAACTGTGGGAAAGGAAACATTGTTTTCGATGTTTGTTTTTCTACAAGATTTCCTAGCAATTTAGGATATATTTTCAAATTTGTTGTTTGGTAAAACAAAAAATAAATGTTCTTGAGAAGAAAAAAATAAATCCATGTAGTAACTAGCATGTGCCAAATTAGCACGTGGCTTTTGTTAGATGGATAGATTAAGACAAATGACATGGGATGCTTCCTTGAAAAGGGTGAGCAAAGTGGATGGGCAGAAACTTTGTTAGTTGTTTTTGAACGAGGTTATTCTTCTAAACATGAACGCAGTCCTCAGTCTAGAGAGAGGGAAAAGTGCAGTCAGTCTAGCGAAAGGACACTTGATAGGGAAATGAAAGATTGACAGAGATATAAGAATTGGTAAATAAAGGACAATGGTTGTGAGAAAAGTTTGAGAAAATTGAGGATCCAAGCAGCTAGTGTGGTGAATGCATGGGAAAGTACAAGTTTTGGAGGATGCCACATTTGAAGTTGTTTTCATCCTTTTAAAGCAAATTTGCTTTTAATACATTTATTCCCCATTTTCCATACTAAAAGGTGCACTGAAGGAAGGGCCGCAGTAGCTTTGGGTGCTCTAATGGCATCTTATTACGATGCTTAAATAGAATTTATCTCATTGCATTTATTGCCCCCTTTACCCATGTGAAGAGTGCATTGAAGGAGCAGAGAATAGCTCCTACTGGATGCCAAGTGGCATTTGTTTCCATTATCAGGTAGTTATGATAATAATAATAATAAATAATAATAATTTCTCAAGTATGATTTAAGGTCCCATATTTCTTGATGATGAGCAAATTACTGTTGACTTTTTTTTAAAAAAAATAACCATCAAGGATCATGCTCCATACCTGATCCAAATAGGACGTAAAACCCACTAGTAATGTTCCTCTTTGACCGATTAGTAACCTCTAAAAAATGGGATAAGAAAATGAATAAATTGCATGAATGTGTTGGCTGCCTATAAACAAGGATGCCCATAAGGGAAACAGTGCAAGGCATCTGATAGTCATCTGGTTTCTAGTTGATGCTTTGATCCTTGCATCAAAACTCATGCTTAGCCTACAGGGACTTGTTCAATGAATGGACGGTGGAGTTGAAAGCCATGGCAGACCGGATTATCAGCATGCGCCACCAGCTCTTTGATGCATTATGTGCTAGAGGTATGTCTGTCTGTGATTCCTTCTTTTCCTTTGTTATCTATACCTTATTCGTTTATTGAACTTTCACCACTATCATATTAAATAGCATAATCTCTTATGTAACAAAAATTTGATCCATAACATGCATGTTTGGGGAATAATCACATGAAGTTGACTCCATGGTTAGTTACCTGGGTTCAAGCTTTGGAGGGCCCACAACGATGTGTACATGATATATACCTAGTCTATCAGGTGAGCTTTCCTATGGAACAATGTAAATCATTCTTGAAACCTCCAAATTCCCTTGTGGCCCACCAGGGTTTTGGATCGGCCTCATTTTTGGGTGGTCATTTCATCCTTACAATTGATGAATGTGTTGGATGGCATATATACAACAAGGTGGCTTCTTCAAAACTTTGAAGCCTCAAAGTTGCGTGGAACTTGAGTTGTAAAGTAGAAAGTTCATGTATCCAAACGTGGAATCCATTTTCCATGCTTTCCCATTGCCTTTTTAGTGCTCCTTGCCTAATAAGGACTTTTCTTGTTTTCTGCACTTCTGATGCACCCTCAGACAGAGGGGAAATATAATTCTTGGCCCCTGGGATCCTAATTGTCTAAGCAATCATACTTGTACTTCAAAGCAAGGTTTTTAGACTCTCTGACTAGGACCAACTCATCTGTCTTGAGTTGGTTCTTAGCAGATGAATAGGGGATGATCTGGCCAAGTCACCCCGTTTCTTCTCAAAATGCATGGAAAAAAAATACGGAATCACTTGAAGCGCAAATTGACTGTACTTGTGTCATAGATTTTGTGTTATCACCCAAATTCTTGTAGAAGATGTTATGAAGGATCGACAAGTTGAAGCTGTGAGAATCGCAGCTGGTTCATGCTTAGAGCTTGGTGTGGTGGAAACTCTAACCTGGGATAGGATGCCCGAGTAAGAAGATGGTGCACAACCTCATGCAGTCCACAACCCACCAAATGCAGGGGGGATTTTTTATTTTTATTTTTAATTCCATTGGCTTGCTCGTTGGTGAAATTGACCTATCTGGCAGGTTTGCACTGTTATGTGCTTAGGAAGATGCACCCCTTGTCAGTTCGAATTTTGAAGACCCTGCATGTATGGTAGTGGTTGCACTTTGCATGTAAGGATGAAATTGGTGCTCAACAAGTTGATGGAAGGACTTGGATGAGACTGCAAGCACAGAGAAGTTGGCTGAGATTTTCTCTATTCAGAAGGGCATTTTTCTCTATGAGGCCGAGTGGACGGACTAGTTAGCTGGTATCTCGGGCATTTTTTTCAGAGAAATCTGGATGCCCTCTTCAAAAAATTAAAAAGAAGAAAACTTGCACCAAACACGGGTGCTTGGTTTGACCTGGCCTGACTTGACTGTATCACCTGAATCTGCAGAGACTCGTCCAAGTCAGCTGGAGTCAACCCTAGGTTTTGAGCCTTGTGGTGTTGATCCGTAATGGGTCCGACCAAGTCCAAGACTCAGACGAGTCGACTTGTCTTAAAGCCATGCCCCAAGTCTATTGTGTTCCCACTTTGACTTGGTAGACTTCATGAGAAACTAGATACTTGGTTCCTCAGATGCGTTGGTGAAAATCAGTAGGAAACAGAATATAATGGGGAAAAAAATCTCAAGAAGAAGAATACAGGGCAAATTGGGTAGGTGTCTTTAGGTGACTTGAATTCTTTTGCTTGGTTGCAAATGTTGTTATACATTACATGATGAATTATCTGCTTTTCTTTGCCAATTTTATGTGCACCTCAGCTGTTATGTTTTCAATGTAATTGAGCTAGATATGCAATTATTTTTGCATTAGTCAAAGCTACAATCCCAGTCAGAAGAAGAGTACAAGTGAGTGGCTAATGTGATTTTGCAGGTACGCCGGGAGACTGGAGTCACATTGTCAAGCAGATTGGGATGTTTACTTTCACGGGATTGAACACGCAGCAAGTTGCCTTCATGACCAGAGAGTACCACATTTACATGACATCTGATGGGTAATGGTTTTGATTCTTTAATATCTTTCATTTTTGGATGTTATGTGTCATAACAGAGATTCTATTATTTTTCCTGATAACCCTTCACAAGTTCTCTGGTAAAATGAATTTTGGCTTTGCTTATTTTATTCAACATCATCATCATTATTATCATCTAAGCCTTGTCCAAATTAATTGTGGTTGGCTGCATGAATCTTGTTCTGCCATTCCACTCTATCAGGGGCCAGGTCTTCAGTTAGACAGGTCATCAAATCTTTTCTTACTAGGCCTTCCCCTTGCCATTTTAGAGCCATCTACTTGTACCAACTTAATCCTAATTGGCTCGGTTCTTGGTCTTTGTTGCCATGACCAAACCATCTAAGTCTACTTACCCTCGTCTAAGTTCCCTCAAGTTCATTCTTTTCTAATTCTATCCTTGCCATCTCAACATCCTCATTTCAGCTACACTCATCCAATGAACATGTTGTTCTTTAGCTGTGCAACATTTTGTCCCACAAAGCATGGCTGGTCTTATAGTTATTCTATGAAGTTTCCCTTTCAGTTTGAGTGGTACACGATGATCACATAAAACTCTAGAGGCACATCTCCATTTCTTCCACCCAGCTTAAATTCTATGGGCAACATCCTTTTCAATTTCTCCAATTTCATGAATTATTGATGCAAGGTGTGGAAAGTGGTCATTTAAGGAAACTTCTTAGTTAGTAGTCTTAACTAATTCCTCGTTTTCACTCCTATTATTCCTAAAATTGCATTTTATATCCTTTTTTTTTCTAAAAGTTTGACAACAAGAAAGTTACATCATCTAGCTTTGTGTTTATGCCCTCCCTTGTCTTGTAAATAAAAGTTACATCATCTACAAACTACATACACCACGGGATCTCTCCCTATAAATGCCTCGTTAACTCATCCATAACAAATGTGAAAATGTATGGGCTCAATACCGACCCCTGGTGATAGTCTACAGTAATTGGGAATTCACATGTCTCTCCACTAGTGGTCCTCAATCCTCATATTTGTTATCGCTCCTTCATACATATGTTAATCATGTCAAATCCTCTTTTAACTCCTCTCTCTCAACACCCACCATATTAACTCTTTAGGAACTGTATGATGCAGGACATGAAATTAAATGACATATAAGATTTCAAGCTTTAAATCTTACCAATTTTAAACAATCACAAAATTCCACATCCCACATACGATCAAACATTCAACAAGGGGAATCTATGGGGGTCCAAGCCTACACACATTTAGGGCTGGATCAAATAAAATTATAAACCAAACAATGCCCAAAGGAGTGTAAGATTCATCCACTCTTGCAAAGGATTGTTCCCCAATACAAGAGATTTACCATGTTTCAATTCGGGGAAAGTTTAGGGTTTGCAAAAGTTGGAAAAAACTTAGAATTTGGGATTATCAAGGGTTGTTTAGGGATTTAAGGCGAGAGAGGAGTGAAATAGGGGAGAGAGAATAACCTGAGACAGTCCATACGTGTGGACAGCAGCCCAGCCCAGACGCACGTGCGTGGGTTCCTGTTCGCACATGTGTGAGGCCCACGAAACTGGAAACAACCAGCTTAGGGTTGGTTGGCCAGGGGAGGTCCACTCTTACGCCAACTTTCACGTCGATCCGCGGTCCGGTGTGTGCGTGGTGCTCCGCCGAAGTTTCGGCCCCCTGGTGAGCCAGAATCTAAAAATCTGTTGTAGAGGAGAATTTGGATGCAAAGAACAGATAAATCTGAAGATGGGAAGGCTGTGGGAGATGATGGATGTGAGGTATAGGAGGTGGGGATGATTTGGGATGGTTGTGGCTTCGCACCATGGTAGTTAGTCCTTTGAGGAATGGAGGGTTTCACACCCAATTAGCTTCTTCAACTCCGAGGAATAGAGAAGAAAAAACACAGAATTTTATTCATAAACTTCAATAATAAAAAAACCTACATGGGGTTGCCTATTTATAAGAAAACTTAAAACTCCAAAAGCCGCGCTATGTGCGCACACTATTACTTAGAGATGAAATAACAAAAATAACAACTAATCAACGCAATAAAAACCGTTCATGATGTTTTTAATAACGATAATAACCAAAACTCAAAATCTTATATCATCTAGGGTAGTGGGTCACAATCATGAGATCCAATGGTGGAATCCCTATGATGATCGGGTCCACTCCAATGCTTCATAGCACAACCCCCTAACTAAGAGGTCCTCCATAGATGTCGTCGCAGATCGATAGTGGGGCCTTCCTCCTCCTTGAGTACGTGCGATAGGGTGGCGGGCGTGCGTGTGCACGTGCGCATGATGTCCCCATCAACTTTCTCCAGTTGCGAAGATTTCGCCATTGACGAAACAAAACTCCTAAACCGCTCCAAGATATCAGGATCAAGTCTCTAAAGCTCCTCCTCAGTGAGCCACGCAGTCTGAAGTTAGGCGTGACTTCCACTTGACCAGGAACTTTTGAAATCTGTTGTCCGACGTCGATATTATCTGATGGTACAAAATATCCTGTATCTCCTCTCTGGGTGTAGGAAGGGTGGGTATGGGAGGTAGAGGCTGGGAAGATGGGTCGGGAAGAGGCCATGAATCAAGAGAAAGGTCTGGGGAATCAGGATGGTTCGGTGCAAGGCTGGGCAATGTATCAGTAGTCCTTTAAAATGCAACTAGATCCTCCACATTGAATATGGAACTAATTCCCATGGAAGGTGGAAGATCTACCACATACGCATTGAGACCGTTTCGTTTTATAATTTTGAATGGTCCAGCGCTACGCGCGTGTAATTTACTAACGGCTCTCTGAGGGTACCACTATGGCCTGATGCGGACCATCACAGAGTCCCTTACATTGAATTCCTTGAATCGTTTATGTTGGTCTGTAGAAATTTTGTGATGTTTATTACTAGTATTGATCTTTCGCCTGATTTTTGTATGCAATGAATGATTGTGATGTGCAAAGGACTTTGTAGACTCTGATGACCTATGGGACAGGGACATAGGGATAAGATCAATAGGCTTCCTAGGAATAACATCACACTAAAGTGTGGCTTTATATGATCCAAACTGAATAGGAACAAGACAACGGTGCGAGATTGGACTGGAAGTTTTATCAACCCAAGACACTCTATAGGGTTGAGGATGGGCTTCAAGCTTCAAGCCTAAACGGCTCACAGTGCCAGTTGATGCCACGTTGGTACAACTACCACTATCCACGCTCATCTCGCAGCTTTTATCACCACATTTTGCGTGAGTATAGAGAGTTGTGTTGCGGCGCTAATTGTTGGTATTCTTTGCTTGTGCAAAGGCGTGATGCACAATTGCAAGGGTCGCGGACTCTTGCGCTCCCTCTTCCTCATCACTAGGGGCTTCTGCTGGCTCATATTCTTCCTCCGCACCGTCACTTTCTGGGTGCACTACTTCTACTTGCCCATTAATAAGGAACACCTTGGTGCTTTCTCTCGTGCCATACTGGTGGGCAAAGTGACCAAACCCCTGACATCTAAAACACCAAGTCGCATCACTTTTGCGCGAGCTAGACCCGACAACTCCTTTACCCTTATCATCATTGGGCCTAGACTGAACACTATTGGAAGGCTTCTATTGATATCCAGTGCTGGGCTTAGCCTCAGAAGGGTTGGCCTTAGTGCTAGAATCGCGAGGCTCAAACCGCCTTTTCACTAGTGTTTTGAGGTATTGCTCGACTTCCAACACTACTTGATGCATCTGTTCAAGAGTATCTATGTCCTTGGCGAACAACTCTCCTAATGTCAGAACGGAGGCCCGTCTTAAATCAAGTAAGAGTGAGTACGAGATCCTCATCAACTTCACACCAGGTCAAGTACTTTTCAAACTTCTCAATGTATTCAGCCACACTCATGGAACCTTGTTGAAGAGACTGCCATTCTTCGACCAACCTCAAGTGACAGGAGAAAGGGAGGTACTTTTCCTCAAGAGTTTCTTTCATTTCTCCCCAATAGACTTTGGGGCCTCCCTCGACCTTTCTTTCTTTCGCTCCACAGTGGCCCAAAACTTCTTTGCTTAGTAACGCAGGGGCATTTCACACCGGGCTCGAGTGAGGCAGCCCGTGGGATACGGGGACACACTCGGGGTGGGGCGGCCCATGTGATTTGGGGCCCACGAGGGGGGTTCGACTGAGGTCCTAACTCATGCGATGTGAGGCCAGGGCTATGAGATAAAGGGATTAATTTGTCATACTCTAACATTTCGAGGTTTTAGCGCAAGTGGTTAATTATCCTGCATCAAATTGGTATCAGAGCGAAAGATCTCGTGTTCGAGACTCCTCACTGGGGGTGATTAATGCAGGGGCATTTTCACACCAGGCTTGAGTGGGGTAGCCCGTGGGATGCGGGGACACTCAGGGTGGGTGACCCATGTGATTTGGGGCCCATTGGGGAGGTCTCATGTTCGAGACTCCTCACCAGAGATGATTAATGTAGGGACATTTCACACTGGGCTCGAGTGGGGTAGCCCGTGGGATGCGGGGAAACACTTGGGGTGGGCGGCCCATGTGATTTGGGGCCCACGAGGGGGGTTCGGCCGAGGTCCTAACCCACGCGATGTGGGGCCTGAGCTATGAGATAAATGTATTAATTCGCCATACTCTAACAGTTCGAGCTTTTAGAGCAACTGGTTAATTATCCTGTATCACTAGCAAATTGGACTCAACGAGCATCCAATATATCGTACCATTCAAAATAGTGGTTATCGCCAACCAATCTAGAAAAACTTTAGGGTCTAAGTAGCCATCAAACGTAGGGGCCTCTACTCTAACTCCTGGAGGAGTCGCGCATCTGGTCATAGTGATCATGATACCCCTCGAGGGGTGGGTGCATGGGTGCGCGCCCATGAGCAATTCCTTAGTCACTTCCATTCCTTTGTCTATCCTCCTGACTACTTGTCTGAGATTGGGCATCTTCCCCAATAGTGGAGTCTGCCCGAGCGGAGGTCTCTAGTTGGGTAAAGCGCACATTAAGTTGTTCAAAGCGTTGGTCAATACATTGTTCCAAGCGCCTACCCAAAGAATCAAACTGCCAGGTTATATTTTTCATTGACTCTTGGAATTACTCCATGTTTAGTGTAGGGTACAAGCCAAAATCACGACCAGTACATGTGATCATATAACTACTCACTCAACTCAAAGACCCTCTAATATACTATATGCGTCTAAATGGGACTAAATGATCCTATAAGACTCTATATGACGGAAATTACACAACACTACTAAAATTCCATCAACATAACTGCCCAAATAGTTCATTAACAGAAAATTCAGCCATGAAAATTGGGGATTTTCTGACAACAGAAACTTAAGCAGTCCATGTTGTGAATGATGGGTCTGAAACAGCCCTATATGATGAGATTTGATGCAAAATAGACGCGAATAGACTAAACCCTAAACATGTAATGCATTTTCCTATGAAAACCTCAAGCTCCGATACCAAATTTGATGCAGGACATGAAATTAAATATGACATGTAAGATTTTAAGCTTTAGATCATACCAATTTTAAACAATCACAAAATTCCACATCCCACATACGATCAAACATTCAACAAGGGGAATCTACGGGGGTTCAAGCCTACACACGTTTAGGGTTGGATCAAATAAAATTATAAACCAAACAATGCCCAAAGGAGTATAAGATTCATCCACTCTTGCAAAGGATTGTTCCCAAATTCAAGAGATTCACCATGTTTCAATTCGGGAAAAATCTAGGGTTTGCAAAAGTTGAAAAAAACTTAGAATTTGGGATTATTTAGAGTTAGGGTTAGGGATTTAAGGCGAGAAAGGAGTGAAATAGGGGAGAGAATAACCCGAGACAGTCCACACATGTGGACAACAGTCCAGTCCGGCCCAGACGCACGTACGTGGGGCCCACGAAACTGGAAACGGCCAGCTAGGGGTTGGTCGGCCAGGGGAGGTCCACCCTCACGCCGAGTTTCACGTCGATCCGCGGTTTGGTATGTGTGTGGTGCTCCACTGAAGTTTCGGCCCCTGGTGGGCCAAAATCTAAAAATCTGTTGTAGATGAGAATTTGGATGTAAAGAAAAGATAAATCTGAAGATGGGAAGGCTGTGGGAGATGATGGATGTGGGGACGATTTGGGATGGTTGTGGCTTCGCATCACGGTAGTTAGCCTTTCAAGGAAGGGATGGTTTTGCACCCAATTAGCTTCTTCAACTCTGAGGAATAGAGAAGAAAAAACGCAGAATTTTATTCATAAACTTCAATTAAAAAAAAAAAAAAAAAAAAAAAAAAAAAAAAAAACAAACCTACATGGGGCTGTCTATTTATAAAAAAAAAACCTTAAACCCCAAAAGCCGCGCCATGTGCGCACACTATTACTTCGAGACGATGTAACAAAAATAACAACTAATCAACGCAATCAAAACCATTTATGATGTTTTTAATAATGATAATAACCAAAACTCAAAATCCTAGATCATCTACGGTAGCGGGCCACGATCATAAGATCCAATGATGGAATCCTTATGATGATCGGGTCCACTTCAGTGCTCCATAGCACGGCCTCTTAACTAAGAGGTCCTCCATATATGTCGTCGTCGATCCAAATCGATAGTGGGGCCTTCCTCCTCCTTGAGTACGTGCGCAGGATGACGGGCGTGTGCATGTGCGTGCGCATGATGTCCTCATCACTGTATCATACGCTTTCTCAAAGCTAATAAAGACCGTGTGGAGACCCTCATCCCCCTCTATTGCTTTGTCAATTTTCTAAATAGGAAAATAGCTTCATTGGTAGACCTCCCATGCATGAAACCAAATTGATATATGACATATTCATCTCATGCCGGTCTTTGCTTAATCACTCTCTCCCAAAGTTTCATACTATGGTTCATAAGTTAATCCCATGATCATTAGTACAACTCAGTCTCCTTTGTTCTTATAAATAGGTACCATAACACTTTTCCTTCACTCGTTTGGCATTTGCTTCAATCTTATGTTGACAACTTTGCCAACCAAATAACCCAGTATCTCTCATACACTTCCAAACCTCTGTTGATACATCATATGTTTTAAGGACCTTTCCTGTTTTTATCTTTCTCAAAGCTTTTCATTTACTTCCAATATCCTAATCTTACGAAGTATCCATGATATCCGATGTCATTTGACTTTATGATTCATTCCATCCTTATGCTCTTAGTGTGGTTGTCATGAGAGCATGGTTGTCATTTAACAAGTGCTGAAAATAGCTTCTCCCCCTTTCATTGATCTAATTGTCTTTTACCAGTACTCTCTAGTTATCACTTAATGTATCTAACTTGTTCAAGATCTCTACCCTTCCTCTTTCTTATCTTTGTAAGTTCAAATACATCTTTCTCACCTTTTCTTGTCCTCAATCTATTGCAAAGATCATCATAAGCCTTCCGTTTAGCTTCATTACTTGGCAATCATTTTGGCATTTCTATATTGTTCAAAATTTTCATTATTTCTAGTCCCTTGCCAAACTTTGAAATATGAACGTTTATCGTGAATAGCTTTTGATACATTGTTATTCCACCAACGAATTTCTTCTTACGATGGGCTTTTCCTTTTAAATACTTAACATATTTTGCCACTTTCTTAATCCACTCAACCATCTTATTCCATATAACATTTACTTCTTCCTTGACATTCCACATTTCTTCTTCCATCAATTTATTTCTAAATAATATTGTTTTCTATCTAAAATTCCACCACCTGGTTTCTTGACATCTATTAATTTCACTTCCTTTCTTCCACCTCTTAATGTAAACATCATGCGCCGCGGTGGAACTCTTGGTATAACCTTGCAATCCTTATATATTTGATCTTTCTCTTTTCATAAGTAGAAAGAGATCTATTTTGCTTGTATATGGCCCACTTTTGAAAGTTATTAAATGTTCATCTCTCTTTTTAAACTGTGTTTGATAGGGCTAGATCATATATCATTGCGAAATCAAGGATGGTATCCCCATCTCATTTATTCTTCTAATATCCTTCATTCAAGAACAAGATGCTGATATTGCATCTAGCCCACTCTAGCTTATGTGGGAAATGGCCCATAGGTGAAGCTGGTTGGAAAGCTATCACCGTCCTCAAGGTGGTTGGGGTAGTCCAGAGCCATATTCTTTTTGGACCATGGCCGATATAGGTCCTGCTGGACAACATGGGCATGTATCCCTCTATGGGAACTTGTGTGTAAAAAGATGCATGTAATTCACAATCTGACAGCAGTTATGCTCTGACGTTTTGCTTCTTCTTTTTTTTCCTTGAAAATTTATTTTTCTCAGGAGGATCAGCATGGCGGGGTTGAGTTCGAGGACTGTCCCGCATCTTGTAGATGCCATACATGCAGCCGTTACACGTGCAGCATAGTTGGATAACAGCTTGATCTTTTATAAACCTGAGTTTTTATCAATATATCAGGGACATGTGAAACACTTGAAAGCGTTTCTGTGGTTAGTGTAGGGTCTACAAGTCTTCTCCTCCAGTTTCTCTGGTTTAATAATCGCTGTTCGGGAAGAGTCTGCCCATTGGCTGGGATTTCTCAGGTCAGGCGACATGCGCCCTCAAAACTTTCAACTTTTTTGAGTCTCTTCTTTCTATATATCTTTACAAACATTGGTCTAAATATATGATTTGAGTGTATCGATTTTGGGATTTGAGGAAGGATTCTGGAAAGTAAAATTGCATCTTCCCTAAATATAGTTGCCGCGGGCCTTTGAAATAATGAAGAGTTCTATGGGCATGGAACAGTTTACATTCCTACTCTTCTGTCCGTAGACCGCCCTAGATCAGCATCATATGGGCATGGAACAGTTTACATTCATACTCTTCTGTCCGTAGACCGCCCTAGATCAGCATCATATGGGCATGGAACAGTTTACATTCATACTCTTCTGTCCGTAGACCGCCCTAGATCAGCATCATACGGGCATTCGTTGCCTATACCTAGTGCTCGGCAGGTGGGGAGGTGGATCCATGAACATCGATGGAACTGGGTCCTTGCCATGTGTCGCCTATCGGTTGAAAATTGCACCGGATGGGCCATCAACCAGTGGCTTTTACACACTAAGGTAGAATCCAGCATGAGAAGCTGATGGTCAGGCTTGTGTCATTTCACTTTAGTTTGGATTTTCAACTGCAGGCCTTCTGGGGGACAGGACCAATCTAAGAGTTCTTAGCTTTTGGCTATACCACTGGTTGAAGGTGAAGCCCATCAAATAAACGGTTTGGATCGTTGGAAGATGACCCTGGGCACATTCCTCAATGTGGCAGTTCTGACCCTTCATCAGAAGGATTCGTGCACGCTTCGGTGACTAATAATAAGGATGCTTCCCGAGTTGCATTTGTATGTTGCATGCTGGTTGTGATCTCTTTTCCAGACGCCAATCTTTTTTACTCGTGGCCTGCCCGATGAGTGGACCAAATATAAGGCTGCTTTGCGAGTCGCATTTGTACGCTGCATGCCGATTGGGATCCTTTTTTCCAGCCGTCCATCTTTTGTACACATATGGCCCGCCCGATGAGTGAACAGATCAGTCTGTTTTCATGCCCGGTCACACACAAGGTGGGAAGCATGTGTTAAACAGATTGGATCTTGCACGTGTGCCACAATGGCACATCTAGCCATGTCTCTGTTTTCATGCCAGGTCACACACAAGGTGGGATGCGTGTGTTTAACGGATTGGATCTTGCACGTGTGCCACGTTGGCACGTCTAGCCATGACTAGAGCCCTTAGTAATAGCGGTGGTCTGGTCGACCCACGGGTCAACCGGAACCGGCCCAACCTGCTTCTGAGGTGGCCCAAGGATGAGCTAAATGGTACCGGTTTAGGCTTGGCTAGAAATCCTATTTACTTTGTCCTTTGGCACCACGGATGTAGGGGGATTCGACGGTATGTGTCTAGGGGATTTCAAATCCTCACTTATGTGAGTTTTGCAATCCCTACCTTTTGCTTGGATTATCAGTTATATATATATATATATATATATATATGAACAGATCAGTCTCAAACAATTAAATTATCCACTATATGAACAGTCCAAACATTGGCAATGTAAATGAATAGTTAAAAATATTGGTTAGTTGCTTGGTTGTAATTATATGCTTGCGGCCTGTCAAAGGCTTGAAATTTCATTAATTTTTGCTGATAAATAGGCTTATTACAATAATCGTGTCAAACATCACATATGTACACTGATTAGAGACGTCAAAGTTGATTTACTAATTATATTCAAACTCTTGTAAATATACTACATAATTTAAGTACATAGTTATTTTTGTATTAGAGGGGATTTCAAATCAAAGGCAACCAACACAACAGAAGAATTTCAAATTCAGAGAATTTCCGATCTAGATATTCCGAATCCACAGGGCCTTAGTTGAGCTTGGTCAAACCTTAACACAAACCTGACATATAGGTCATTGATGGGTTGTGCCAGACTAGCCAAACAAACATAATTCAAAGCTCACAGCAAAATTATGAAGAAACAAAAAGGAGACTATAGATGAATTTTCTTTTCCATTTTAGGAATTTACAAAGAACTACTTAATTAGTATTGAATTTACACTGGTACTTTAAAAGAAAAAAAAAAAAAAGATTTTTAAACAGTTAACTTATTAATTAATATTACATCATTCCACTGCCTTTCCCTACACTTTTTTAATGGACTGTCGGGTGGGCGTGTGAGCAAATGGGCTCCTGCTTGGGAAGCTTAGACCCTGATTTTTAAGTAAAATCCATCCCAACCACCAGGTAGACCATATGATTGGAAACAGTGTATAACAAACAGTTATCCTCCAAGCTGCTTCCCTTGATATGGCCCACTTGAATCACAATGGTCCTGAATTTTAGGCTTTGGGCATAAAATTTTATGTGACATCTAATAATTGGAGTGGATTTCAGATAATCATCATTCTGGGCTCTATAAAACTTAAGAGTAGACATGTCTTTTAACTATTTACTTTGGTGTATCCCACCTAAATCACAAGTCAACTTAATTTTTTGGCTCAACGCCCAAGTTGGAATTACTTTTCTAATGGTCAGAGTAGATCTAAAATAAACATCATGGTGGGCTCCACAGGAAATTAACTCCAGGCATTTTCTCCAACGGTAGAGCACTTGGGAAGAAAAAAACTAAATCGTACGAATTACCCTATTGATTTTGATAGGCCTATCATGATGTTTATGCAAGATCCAATCCACCATTAGTACAGTGTTCTATGATTTGATGGGCTACACTAAAGGAAATATTTGGAAGAGAGATATTCACCTCTGATATTTGTAAGTCCATGATAATTATATGAAATTCATTCCAATCACTAGATTCAAAACAGAATTTTAGGCCAGTAATCCAAAAACTATACTTATCAGTGATTGCTAAATTGATGGAAATAGTTTGAAGGGCAAGCATTACCCTATACATTATTTTCAATCATGTAGTCCACTTGGATCATAAATAGAGACGAGTTTTGGACTCTTTATATAACAATATGGAATGATGCAGCTAGTGGACTGGAGAGATTTTACATAATGACATTATGGTAGGGCCCATCCAAGCCATATACCCATTCTCTCACACGGTGGTGACAAGTAACCAATGATAATTATATCAATTAATAATTTATCTTTTTGAAAGCCTTTTGTGGAGAAGGTATCCGATTATAAATTCTTTATTAATTAGGCATTTTTTTATTATAAGATTTTCCTTTTTTTTTTTTTTTTCAATTTACTTCAAATGTGTATGATGATAAACTCGTGTTTGGTTGAAAATCCTACCATTTGATTTGTAGAAACTT
Source organism: Magnolia officinalis (assembly GCA_021015155.1). NCBI lineage: Eukaryota > Viridiplantae > Streptophyta > Magnoliopsida > Magnoliales > Magnoliaceae > Magnolia > Magnolia officinalis. Next base: position 20,791 of record JAJHSJ010000450.1, read on the forward strand.
ATATATATATATATATAGAGAGAGAGAGAGAGAGAACCGTTAGATACTTGAATTTCTATTAATTTAATAACAGCAATCTAATATTTTGATTACCAAATAAGGGTACATTTTTTTTTTTTCATGATACATCTAAACCAATGTCCATAACTTGGACAGTTTAACTAGAATTATTTATATTCCACGTAAGCAATTTTAATTTCTGTATAATTTCTGAATGCCTGCTCATCATACGTCACACACTGCCAGAGTATCAAAATATTTCTCGTGGTTCCCTTGCATGAGATCGGGAAGAGATAGGCTTATCCGCTGGTAAGCCACGTGTCATGATCTGAATGGAAATTTCCATCTATCTCGTTAGAAACCCAATTCGCCACGTGGCAATCCTACAACCGGCACAAAAACAAAATCCATCTCTACGTTTCAAAGCTAAACCAAGTAGGCGAGAAGAGAGAGAGAGAGAGCGATCACAAAGCCATGGCCTCTTTAACTACCTTAACAGCCGTGCAACCGGTCGCCGTTAAGGGCATCGGAGGAAGCTCCCTCGCTGGCACGAGACTCTCCATCAAGCCAATTCGCCGGAATCTGACGCGCTCAAATGTCCGGTAAAAGACCCAAGTGCCCGAAAATCAGAAATCCGTTCCAATTTTTCCAATTACACTAATCAATGTATGCTTTGGAACATAATCATGTTGTTTGCTAATCCTATTTAAATGAATTGGGTAATCAGGTCCGGCGCCGTTGTGGCTAAGTACGGCGACAAGAGCGTCTACTTCGACTTGGAGGATATTGGCAACACCACTGGCCAATGGGATTTGTACGGTTCTGATGCCCCGTCACCTTACAACCCTCTCCAGGTTTGCCTCTTCTTTGTAATATTTGAAAATTTTTCATGCACTTCGAGTAGTGTAGCAAATATTGAATTTTTCAGGGATTTTGAAATTCTTGAATTATGAGCTTAAAATATCAAATAAATAATTTATATGATTGTAAAAACATGTATCATGGTATTTGTTTTATAATTTGGTAACATATGTACCTACGTGAAGTACCCTTTCGAAATATCATAATAACTTAGAATAGGCCTTTGATGGGCGGGCGGGCCCATAGGATCTAATGGTATCTACACAATTTTAGAGATCTTCGAACAAATTTAAAAATGGACAACTTCTATCAGTGATTTACCTAACTAGTACGGGAGAGGAAAGGAGCTAATCACTCATTTGATCTTATAATTAAGGTGGCTACTGGACACAATCAATGGTTTAGATTGTCTAAACGCAACCAAATGGACAATCTAGGTATTCCTTGATTTACTCGAATGGAGTGTCTTTACTGAGGAAATGCCTCTCTTTGTAGTTCATATCATATCCCTGAGTAGTTCATGAGATTGGTATGATCGAGTTGTAGTATATCTCATGCTTACTAATATTTTTATACGAAACTTGCACGAATTATCCTTCTTTACGCAGTGTAAAAGAACGCACGCATAGGTACACACACGTGTTTGTGCACATATATGCCTTTGTATGTATGTATGTATGTATGTATGTATGTTGGTGTTTCTTATTAATGTTCATGAAATAGAGAGGGTATGTTTGTTGAATGTTGTATTGATGCGGCAATGCAGAGCAAGTTCTTTGAGACATTTGCTGCTCCATTCACCAAGAGAGGTTTGCTGCTCAAGTTCTTGATATTGGGTGGTGGCTCCACCCTTGCCTACCTCAGCTCCACAGCCTCAGGTGACATCCTACCCATCAAGAAGGGCCCACAGCTGCCACCAAAGCTCGGGCCACGTGGCAAGATATGATCGGCGTGGGCCTGCATCCCCACCCTCTTTTTTTTCCTTTTTGCTGATGTGCATCTGTATGTTGAAATTGTAAGTATGCCTAAGCCTTCTTAGGACCTCTTTGATTGTGCTACATCTTATGTTCCTTTTCTTTTGATTATAGGGGTTGTTGAACTTATTCTAATTTTCTTGGCTTTTAGCTTGTAAGTGTATTTTCCAAGCCATCCAACAGGTAGGTTCCACCATGCCCAATTGATCTAGACTGTTCATTAGGTTTAGTGGACATTTCATCATGGCCTACCATGCAAAAATCATGCTCATCTGACAAACTTGAACCATTCAATCAATGGTCTTTAATATGGACGATCAAAATATTCTTAGGTCCTATCATGGAGAATCACTTTTGTTAAGCAGTTGTAACCATCGGATTCATGGCTTCAGAAATGGATGGCCATAATAAATAAGGCCAAATCAAAGATGGACTAGATCATCTGATCAGTATGATTTTTGTATAGTGAACTATGAAATATGAAATATGTTCTTGACTTAATGGACAGTTCAGATCGATTGAATAGGCTGTCCAAGTGAACTGATGCAACTAGGAGCACTATAACTTACAGTAGAGCATTCTCATTAGTGTGAAATTACCAAGTGCAAGGCTCTTGCCATGTCAGTACAATGATGGTTAATGGCTTTGGGGGAATTTTGGGAATACTTGTAACTACCAACAACCACATTGTAGAAAAGAAAGTCAGAATCAATAGAAATCAGAAGCTACAAGTCTACAAAGCCACTGAAATTACAACTGAAAGCCGCAACCAAATGCATCAAACCCAGTGTGTAGCAGCACTCCCCCATCTACTACATAGAGAAGGAAGCACAACATTTCAGTCAGAACCAATGACTCTTTGAGGGTGTGTTTGGATGCTCAATTGAATTGAATTGCAAAACTGAACTCAATGACCAAAGTGGGCGTACATCGTTTTAAATCTTAATGACAATCAAACCCCCAATTGCAATTCCATGCATTTCAATTTGGAGGCTAGACCCACATTCCATATTAATCATTTCCTCAATTGAATTGGGTTATTGCAATTCGTTTCACACAAGCATCCAAACGCACGCACCCTTATGAGTCCGGAATATGGATACAATTGGAATTTGAAGCTCTCTCTCTCTCTCTCTCTCTCTCTCTCTCTCTCTAGAACTCCCTCTAGAACTTTTTTTCAATGTCGAGCCGTCGGGCTTCTCAAGCCTCCCAAGTTCTCAAGCTTCTCTATATAAGAAATCTTCTTGTTAGTCACAATGTTACCAGGCTTGTTCATTAATTTCATGTCCGCGGAGTTCAATATGTCTTCCAAATTGTTGGATTCCTTCTTTATCTCCGTCTCTTGATCCAAATGCCAACCCATGAAATCTGAGAGCGTCATTGATTTGGGGGTTCCCATAGCATTCAGCTTCTCTATCTCTTCTCCAGGGTTTGGGAACTTGACTGGCCCCTTCACTGGCGTATCGGATAACGCCGTTCGTTTGTTCGATTTCAATTTTGATAGCGATGGGTTTTGAGTAAGAGAGTCGGCATAGAGGACATCGTCGATTTGGGACATGACTGTGAAAGCTAAGCTTTCTAGTATCCTTGAGTAGCTCTCTAGAATAGACTGTCCAACATCCTGTGAAATGTGGATCAAAAGAAGTTCAGTAAGATGTGACATATAACACGGCACTTGTGTATGGCGATCAGGACCATTGATTTGCAGGCCACCATGTGGAAAGCAACATGATTAGAATGTGGTAGTCATCTGGTCGATGTCTATAGAAGGGATGTTGACTGAAGAAAGTGCAATGGTCCACAATTAATGGGAAAAACCCACAACTATTCGATGGCCATAGCTGATCAATCACTACGACTTTCAGTCAATGGCCCATCCACCCGATTTCTTACCAATCACATTCCGGATCGCCATACCGAAGCCATCGGAAATAGCAATATCCTCTCACCTTGTTTTCTTGGATCTTGCTTATGTCGAGGACGGATTGAGGAATGCCAGGAAATCTCTGCTTGAGAAGTACCAAGATGGTCTCCGCTCTTTCTTCGAAGAGTTCCCTCTTCTCCATGCTCACTGCTGAACCCCAGGAAGATTTCCCATCTTTGCTGTTCATCTTCCTCTGCCAAATAACAATGGAAGCCTCAATTCGGTTCTTGACATCGAGGATCTTGTGTTCCGTTGACAGATCAAGTGTCGATAGGAATTGTAAAGGGTCAAAGTACTCGACTGTTATGCTTCGGTATATGGAGTCTCCAAGGCTCATTCGTCCATTCTAGAAAGAAAAGAAATATTATTAAGGAACATCATGTGGGTTTTTGTGCAGAGTTAATTTTGGCTGTGTTTGGATGTACTATCGAATTGAATTGTAATAACTAGTCCAATAAAATGGAGATGAAAAAATCATAACTACCTTCCTTGGTATTCAGATTGTGGGATTAAGCTCAAAATTGCAATCACATTAGTTTCAAGTTGAAGTTGAAATGAATATAACTCCAATTTTGAAGCTACTTCTCAATTATGAATTACTCGATGAGGTTGTGAAATTTCAGTCACTTCCATTCTATTGATCAGTTATTGCAATTCAATTAATGTGCACATCCAAACACAGTCTTAGACACAAATCATTAAAAGGAACCAAGTTCATAATCAGAAAATGTGTTGTATATGTGTAAACATACATCCCATCAAGAACTTAGGACAGACGAACTTCCAAAACAATAAGAAGATAAAACCTATGAGAGATGTCACCGCTAGTAACACAAATGACATGTGGGCGTTAAAATCATAATCATACTCTTGTTTGGAGACAGGGAGTTCTCAACGGTACAAAACTGAAACTCTAATGAGCTGTGGCAATCAATTGTCAGAAATGAAAGTATAGAACTGGAAAAAAAATGGTGGGCAATAATCTAAAGTGAAGAAACCTCATTCAGGGAATGAAAAATCTTTGTTGAGAAGATCGATGAGGGACTCAGAGTGGAAAATCAACAAACAAGATCTCATTAACAAGAGATTGTTAGTGGTGACACAGAGCATCTTATGCATGAGACTGAAATCCTAATGGTGTATATGCAGTTTTGGAATTGAGATATAAATCATTTAGAGGATATGCAGTGTAGTTGGTCTTTAATATGTACAAGTGGGGCTGATGATTCAGTGATTAAGACCATCAATTTTTTTGGGCCCCAAATCATGTACTGAGAATCTCCCAGGTCTGACAATCCAATTGGTGATTCACAAGCAGAAGCTTAGGAAAAGTCACAACGATCCACATTCAATGATAAAAATGCCAAATATTGGATGTCCAGGATATTTTGGCTCACCAAAATATGGGCCCCACTTTACAAACTAAACAAAACCAAGGGCACTACACGTCCTCCAGCCGAAGGACTACAAAGTTCCACTATAATTTATAGCACTCAACATAATGAAATTATTGAAACAAGATCCAATCCTCTTTTTTACCTTGGGAAGGGATTCAATATAGGCTTCGGGGATCTCCATTTCTGATAGAACCTGTGCATTTATAGCCATGGCCGCTTTGAGTACTTGGTTAACGGATTCCTTTTGAAATTGAAGCCATTTTCTTGAGACATCAGATAGGCCCCCTGGCGGGACCTTGACTTGGGGAAGCCACCATTTGTCACCATGCCTCTGTTGAGCGTTTCCTTTGTCGGCCTCATCGCTATCTCTCTTTACATACGAGAACTCGTTCTGGTCCTTGAAGTTATCGAGATAGTCCTGTTTTTACCAAACCGCATTAGGAAAAAAAGAACGATCATCAGAATCCATGCAGAACAGGAGCAATGCTGAGGAAATTTGTGCAAAGTCGACTGAGGTTTCTTTTTCCAGCATGTGTGTGAGATTCAGGCCATTCACCGAGTGGGGCCTGTGAGGCCCAAATGTTAGGTAGTCCACTCACCAGTGGGTCACACGTATGAGAAAATGAACTATTTGAAAAGAAAATGACAAGTAGTCTGTATTCAACATACAAATGTAATCCACCTGACAAAAGGACCACCCTATTTTTAGATCAGGTTGGCCCAAGCTGATGAATGTCAGGTAGCTCGAACACATGTTCTGCATTGACAAGTGTTCTGGAAAGAAAACCTTCAATCGACTTCGCATGAATCTCCTTAGGATTTCATTCATGTGAGACTCTAGCTTTAGACAGTTCAAAAGAGAGGATAATATCTTACGATGAGCATGGCATCGAGCTTACGCAGGGCAGGGATGTTCATGTGCAGATCAATCCGTTGCCGAGTCATCATAATCTGTAAATAAATAGGCTTATGAAGTTTACTAATTCAGACTTGTGAGGGCTTCAGATAAGCTTACGTAGTTTAATCACATTGTTCACATGCCGTGGCCTGAAACTCAGGAAGCTCCACATCATCAGGCAGACCACACATGTAAATCGAAAGTATTTCACCTTGTGAATGGACTAGCATGATCTTTGGGCTGTGGCACATATATTGTGGAGACCACCTGATGAACAGCCCAGATATGGCACTTGGAGTCCACATTGCGGCATAGCAAAGGTACGATTTGAGTAGGTTTCAAGTTCGAGAATGATGAATGCTAACAGAGAAGGTATTGCTGTAATCACCTCCATACACGTTCCGTCCTTAGATTTCTGTTGGGAAGGAACGAATTCAACAATGTGATCCGTGACGGATAAAAGCCAGTCAATTTCTCTTCTCCATCTTGCTTTCCTATCAGCAGGCATGGGTTCCAAACGCCGTTGTTCGGCAAAAACAGAAGCTGCACAAAATTAGGAAAAGAAAAACCAACAAAATTTTCAGCATTTCATTCCAATTCAGAACATTACAGCCAATAGTAATATTGAAGACAATGAATAGTACCTGCAGATGCGCATCTGCAGGAGTCGAACACAACTGACCCAAAATGCCAACATGGCATACATGACCAAGATCTCGTCCATTCATTAGGTGGGCCCCTCCATAAAATGTGCTTCTCTCAGAAACAGGCATGGTCAAGTCATCATGTGGGCATGGCATTTAAATTGAATGGCACACCATTAGTTTTATAGGTCCATTTTTTTTATAAACATGTGGGCCACCTGATGAGTGGACTGGCCTAATTTTGGGCTAAGGAACATTCATCATGGGGCCCCCTGATGAACAGCCCAGATCTCATGTGCGCATTCAGCGGTTGCATTTGCCATCTGAAGATTTGCATCCACAAGTAGAATTCCTCATTGAAGAATGATATCCAACTGTTTACGGATCTATAACCAGTAAAGAAAATCCCCATGCTAATCTCTTCACTAATTAAGAAAATCATCTTCTCAACTTCATTGAATTACTTCCATTGGCGATGGAGAACGTATACTACATTATCCGGTGAATAAATACATCAGAAATGAACAGACATAAGTAATACCGGCAAGGTTGGTAATGGCATTTGACAATGCCAAAGCCGATGACACGCCCTTCCCTCCACCCGACATATCTTCACCCAATAGCAACTTTGCAAACCTCTCCTTCATGAGATCCACATCTGAATAGGACCACCAAAAAGATCATCATCATGAGGATTTTTCGATATAATCATAGTCAAACATACAAAAAGGAAAAAGAGTTATAACACATGCAAGAGAAGAAATTTTAATAAAACATCCCTATTTCTTTTTTTCTTTTTTTAATAGTAAAAAGGGCTTTGTCCTGTATCTTTGTTAATTAGCAAAAAGGGATATACAAAGAATGGACATTCAGGAGGGCTCCACAGATACATCAGGCCTCACCCATCGTATAGCCAAGATAGGCAGCAGGAAAAGGAAGAAAGGAAAAAAAAGAAAAGAGAGAGAGAGAAAAAGAAAGTTGGATAGACAAAATAGGCGCTTCTCGAGGATGAGAAGAGGGAGACAGGGGATCATCCCTATATATCAGAATAAATTCTCCAAATCCTCACCAAAAAGATTCCGTATGATCTGCCATGAATCAATCAAACAATTGATTCTTTACCTTATATATGAAATTTCAATGCAACAAACATGCTTTGTTTAGTGCATTCTGAGCATTCTGGCTTTTGAAGTGATGCATGAAAATGCAGAATTATGTGACTACTAATAGTCACAAACATTTAACTGAGCAATTTGATACCCCAACAATCTGTGAATGTAGGCCCACCTTTCCATGATCCAAATTGTTCATATTGTGGAAACCATTGTAGAAATGAGACGCCCCACCAATCCCGAATTGAATGGCCCTAAACATTTGATTGTGGGCCCATTAGATGCAGATCATTGCCTATAATTGCCTGCATACAAGCCACTAATTAGGAGGGTAGGATCACCTAACAGGGGAGATGTTGGAGCATGATCCATACCATGGTAGGCCTCACAAGACAAACAATTTAGATTAACCATTGCCAAGTGGATCAGGAAAATGGTATTTCTTTCAATTGTTGCATTGAATACAACAAGGAAGCTTAAAAATATGACATTTTAATTTCTCCAAATGAAAGACCTTATTCCTTTCAACTTCAAATCATAATAATTTGCAATGCATTTGAAATACAAACTGCATTTGGATGTACCTCAGAATGCAGATGGCAGCTAATGTGCATTTGGATGGAATTTGGATGTACCTCAGAATGCAGATGGCAGCCAATGTGCATTTGGATGTACCTCAGAATGCAGATGGCAGCCAATGTGCAACCATCCATCGATGGAATTTTGGGGAAATCAGAGCAGTTTGGTGAATCCCACAAAGATGTTGGGACCCAACATCCGAAAAATGAGAAGGAAACACCGATCGTGTTGATCTATTGTCATCCCATTCTCATTCTGCGGTGCCCCTCTGTCTACATTTTCCAGTACATTTTCAAAATGATGAATTTGAAATTCATATAACTTGTCTAAAAAAATAAAGAAAAGAAGCCACTCAAATAAGAAATTCATACACATTTCACATACAAATCGTTACCAAACATGGCGCAGTTGAAATTCATCTGTTCGAGTAACAAATCAAACATTGTGTGCTACCATGCATTCTATTTTTTCATACAATTCAAGACTGTTACTTGCCTGAATGTACCCGGTCTCTGCCACCCGCGTCCCCATCCTTCCCCAATCTTGATTTGGAAGCCTGATCAGACAGTCCAAGCGCCCATCCAACCGATCGGTTCTCCAAGGAGCGGTCGGATATTCTAGAACTCTTGGACGGCCCCTTCTCATCGGCCTCCACATCCCCATTCTCCATTATCAAGTTGTGTGAGTGCCGTCCGGAGACATCGTATAGCCCTTTCCCTGAAACCAGCTTCTGATTGCTGTGTCCACGATCAAGGGCCCGAACCATTTTTTTAAACTTTTTATTTTGACAGAGCTACTACAGAAAAAAGGAAGGGAAGAGAAGACCCATGAATGCAAAGAATCTTAGAAATGGAAGGAAAGCTTTGAATTTTGGTGGGGGAGAGAATTTCAATAGAAAAAGATAGAGAAAGGGAAGAAACCCAAATGGCTTTGGAGGCTTACAGTTTGAAAAAAAGAAGAAAAAAGAAAAGCTTTTAGACTTCTTCTTTTTCCTTGGGTGAATTGCACCAATGAGGAGATTTCCTTTGTTGGTTTTTAGCTTTTTTTTTTTAGTTCCTTCGGGATCAATGAAACGTGGGGTGCATGTCTCTCTGTTAGAGAGAGAGAGAGAGAGAGCTGTTTTTTGGGGGTTGTTTAAAGGGCGGTGAAGATTAAAAAGTGGGGTTTGTTTTTGAAGGTAACGGCTGCAAAATGCCCGGGAAACAACGTCCGGAAAGACGACGACTCCTGTTTTTAGTTGGAATGTGCTGGCAAGCATTTATAGTACTAGAATGCGAGTTTATTGCCATTTACGAAATGGTGACCAGACAAAAGCAAATTATTTCTCATGTGTTCAACTCACAATCTAACCGTCTATGTATTTGGTCCCTTTGTGGATGGAACAACCAGAGAAATTGACACTTATCAGATGATCCTTACTGTACAATTTTTGGCCATAAAATGGACGGTTAAAGGACGGTCAATATTGTGATAAAGTAGCAAACTCAGATTACTAATATCATTATACTTTCTTTTTTTTTTTTGGTGTGTTCATGCTGCATCTACAAAGGAAACCATGATTTGGACGGTGTAGATTGAGTGAGATCCATCGATGCCAAGTGTACTTTTGCTAGGTTTGTTAGCGTTCATGAAATGGTAGCAAACGCATACCATAGCAAGAGCCTTCCTTCCACTTTTGGGGAGTTATTTGATACTCTGGCGGAGTATGCTTGATACACAGATTCTCATAACATTTACACGTGGAATAATTATCTCTAATTTAACCAACTAAATTGTGGAATACACTGTTTATATTTCAAAATTCCAGTATATTTTTGGTTTAACGATCCTAACCAGTGATTTGTGGACATCTGTTTGTTGAAATATAACCATCGGATAGTTTTCAATTTAACCGTCCAATATATGTCCAACAATCCGATATTCAGATATTCGAATGAGCATAATTTTCTTAAATGATACATCTAAACTGGTATCCATAATTTGAACCGTTTGATTTAAATTATTTGAATGAAACCGATGCAATTTCTAAGGAGTTTGTAAGTGCCTGCGTATCATCCATCACACTCTACCAGAGTATCAAGGTTTTATGTAGTCTCACCTAAATGACTTAAATGCCCTTATGTAGTCTCACCTAAATGACTTAAATGCCCTTAGGAAAACAACAAAATGTAAAAATAAAAATAAAAAGTGTGATGGTTGAGGCTGACGAGACCTGTCCCTTCTATTGCTCCAAGTTGCACCCAGGCATTTGGACAATCCTTTGATTGATCTGGACGGTCCATTATTCCCAGCACACATTTTGAGGGATACCATGCAAAATTCACACGTATCGGTAAGTATTCCATCAATATTCTACAGAATGAACGGTGAAGATCATTTATATAAAAATTGGTAAGCCATGTATCTGTTGGGGCCTGCTACGGATCGCTAGTTGTTATAGACAATCGCTTTAATCAGGCATTGCTAGCCGTCCATCCATGAATTGGAAAGAATGGCTATACGAAAGAATGGCCAACTTACAGATGGGTTGGATCATCCTAGCCGTCTAAACGTGTGCTTGACCTAATGGACAGTCCGGATCCATCAATTGGATTGTCCACGTGTCCCAATCCGACTCTGAGAAGCACAATAGATTGTAGTAATTAAGGATTTGTACCTTAATTACTTGCAAATGATAAAATTAGTACTTAATTATAGTTTTCCATGTACAGATAGGACAGGATGCATATGAGGATCGCTGCATACACGTGGCATGTACCCCAAATCTAAACCATCCAAGTAGTGGGACCCACTGTAGATAGATCTTATGCTCAAGATCGGATTGATTAGAAAATATCAGCCTCAGATTAACTGATATTTATTTTCTTGAATTTGGACGGTTTACTTCTTTTACATTTATGTCCATCAATATACAGTTTACTCGCTGGATTTCAGTTCAATTTTTGGTTTATAAATAATCTGTAGTGGGCCCACTAATTTGGACGGATTGGATTTAATCTATATATGACTTGCATCTCGGAATTGTCACATGTATTTTAGATTCTTGACACTCTCGTGCAGTCCATGACTCATCAAACCATTAAAAAAGAATATTTCCTGCGTTTCTTTAAACTGTACGGGCATATGCATGGTCACAGTTCTCATTCTCGGCAATTTCTCGGATCTTGAACTTCTCCCGAGATTTTAAATATTTCTTTAAAAATAAATATATATATATATATTAAGGGAAAATCTCACTAAAAATAAGATCATTTATTATAAATTAACCAATAATTTTAAATTTATAAATAAACCTGGGAGAGCGTGCCCCAATTGAAATAGGGGGATTGTGGCCCACCTGAGTGACGGATGGGGCTATTTTTGGGACTCGGAGTGCCTAGCATAGCACAATCGGAAAAGCTCGGTGGGCCCCACTATGATGTATGTATTTCATCCTCACCGTTCAGCTCATTTAGGGCACGAGACAAAAAAACGAGGCAGATGGACATCTGGGTGGGCCGCATCATAGGAAACAGTGGTGATTGACGTCAACCGTTAAAAACTTCTCAAGGGCTATAAAAGTTTTGAATCAAGCTGATATTTGTGTTTCCCTTTATCCAGATCTGTGTGCCCTAATCAACTTCTTTGGATGAAAAATAACGCCATTGGAAGTTTTTAATGATGGGCATTCAATCACTACTGTTTCCTATGATGTGGTCCACTTGAGTTTTGAATTTGTCTCATATTTTTATCATAACCTAAAATTAATAGGCAAAATGGATAGATGAAGTGGATAAAATACATACATTATTGTGGGGCCCACAGAGCTTTTCCGGTACCTACGTGGGTACTTTTCCAAATGGTACAACCCACTGTCTATTTGTACTGAACCAAAAATCACAATGAAGGATGCTAGATTTTTTTTTACATCCTTTGGACACCACTTAAAACAGTCCATTAATCAGCGGTTAGGATTGTCCAACCAATCTGATCTTAATCTTATGCCCTGTCAACAGTGGGGTTCCCACTAATTGGACGGTTTTTACAAGAGAAATTTACGAATGTGGACCCCACCTTTTATCCAGCAGTTTTTCTGAAACAATACAAACTTAGAATACGCAACTGGACCTCCTCGTACGGACGCAGCATTTCAGGACGAAAATACCCCTCCTTTCACGGCTGTGGCTTTTCCTCTCCCATTTTCACTGCTTCTTTTTTCCCTCCCTTTCCACTGTTGCTTTCACAGCCGTTGTTTTCACAGCCGTTGCTTTCACCCCCTTTCCTCACTGTTTTCCGGCAGAAAGACCTCTAAAAACCCTTTTTGTGGGCCCCCCTCAATCGCATTTTGTCTTCTTCTCAAAATGGTCGGTCCAGAGAAGACAGCACGCAGCAAAGGTATAGTTTTAAACTCAGTTGCCCCCACATGGAATGTATGTACTTCCGTTTATATTTTTTAAGTAGAGGAAAAGGTTATATACGATCGAGCTCATGGGATCTCCCCATGAGGTCGAGCTGTGTGGGCCCCACCATGACGTATGTCGAACATCAACACCGTGAACATGATGGGTCCCCTCTAAATTACGGGATAGCCGAAAAATCAGCCGTATACGGAACTCAGGTGGGCCATACCATCGAAAATCATGTGAAGACATGGGTAAAACATATAAAATTACTTGGTGGGGCCCACCTGAAATTTGGATGTGTCTAAAACTTGTCCGACCCCTCATCCAAGTGGGACACACATTGTGGATGGGCTGGATTTGTGAAACACATTTCGGTGGGCCCAAACGGCAAATATGAATGTTTTAATGGAAGGTAACCCCTCTCAAGTTTTGTACGTGGTGTAGCCTACAAAAGTCACGAATTAACTTGATTTTTCTGCTCTAGGCCCACCATGGAATGGTGCATCTAACTGATGGGGTAGATGTTTGACATACCTCATGATAGGGCCCACACTGCTCGACCTCATTGGTAGTTCACATGAGCTCGACCATATAGAACCGTTTTCCCACACAGACGTATATATACACGCATGCCCGCTGATCTTGTAGTTTGCCCCGCTGATTTCCTTTGAATGTAATTGCGGGCATGTGCCAAGGTATGTTTATGTCTCCTTGTATATAACATGATGTGGGGTCCAACACTGTAAAAGCTACAAACTTGAACAGATACATGCCTTGACTCCCTGTCATACGGCCATGTCCCTATGCTGGCCGAATAAAGGCAAGTGTTCCTTATCTTTTGTGCTGACAAAGCTACGCAACCTTGTGACGCGCTACGTTGACTAAGCTACGCAACCTTGTAATAACGAGGAAAGTCATATATGACTCATGAACACCTCATTGAGTTATCCTTGCGAGCATTGCTCAATGCTAGTTGCCTAAGCGGCGAGCTTATTTTAGGGTCAGTTTGGGCAGTGGGATTAGAAGGGATTAGGTGGGGATGGGATTCAAAAAACATAATTATTACCCATGGCAGGGTTGTCCCCTATTACCATGGGATTAAATTAATGCCCTACTTTGTTGATAATACGGTGGTACATTGAATGAATATACCCACCATCATTTGAAATTACTTAGAATAACATACATGTGTTATATTTAAACTGTTCATTTGTTTCGTAACCTCATTTTATGGCATGGGCCTAAAAATCAGATAGATCCAAAACTTATGTAGCACCAAAGAAGTTTTCAACGGTAAGTATTCAATCCCTATTGATTTCTATGGTGGAGTCCACTTGAGCATTAGATTTACCCGATTTTTTGGCCCATGCTCTAAAATAATCTCGATAAATGGGTGGACGGTGTGGATATAGCCCACACATCATGTTGGGACCTACACAACTTTCCAAACATTGAGTGAAATTAGCACACGACCCAATGCAATTCCATTTAATGTAATTCCAAGCATTTCCATTCCTCCCAAACAAGGAGTGGAATTGGCACAAGAGCAGATGAATCCCATCCCCACCTAATCCCTTCTAATCCCACTGCCCAAACTGACCCTTAGCCGGTTGAAGCTAATTGATCCTTCAATATCTATAGCTAGTTTGCCTCGCTCCTTTTCCTAGTTTGCCTCGCTGTTTTTCTAGTTTGCCTCGCTCCTTTTCCTAGTTTGCCTCGCTGTTTTTCTAGTTTGCCTCGCTGATATTTCAGTTTGCCTCGCTCCTTTTCCTAGTTTGCCTCGCTGTTTTTCTAGTTTGCCTCGCTGATATTTCAGTTTGCCTCGCTCCTTTTCCTAGTTTGCCTCGCTGCTTTTCCTAGTTTGCCTCGCTGCTTTTCCTAGTTGCCTCCTCCTTTTCCTAGTGGGCCACACGAGAGGAAAGCGTGGGAATTCGCTAAGAACTGTTGAAGCATTTTTATGGTCATAAAAGTTTTAGGTTTGGGGCTATAAGTTTGGTGTTTTTACTTCATCCCATTGGGAATGACCTTGTAAACGGTTTAAATAGCATATAAACATCAAGGGGGAGCATTAGATTTACCCGATTTTGTGGCCCATGCTCTAAATAATCTCGATAAATGGGTGGACGGTGTGGATATAGCCCACACATCATGTTGGGACCTACACAACTTTCCAAACATTGAGTGAGATTAGCACACGACCCAATGCGATTCCATTTAATGTAATTCCAAGCATTTCCATTCCTCCCAAACAAGGAGTGGAATTGGCACAAGAGCAGATGAATCCCATCCCCACCTAATCCCTTCTAATCCCACTGCCCAAACTGACCCTTAGCCGGTTGAAGCTAATTGATCCTTCAATATCTTTGGCTCATGTGTATCATGCATATTACAACTTTCTTGAGCTGTACCTTAGAATGAACGGTATTTTCTTTTGAATATAATTAAGGGCAAGTGGCAAGGTATGTCTATGTTGTGATGTAGAAATTGGTATACCTTGATGAGAATTAGCGGGGCAAACATGAAATCAGCGGGCCAATAAGTGGGCCCAACAGTGATGTATGTTTGTTTGTTATCAAATCTAGACATAAGATCATACTGACATGGATCAATAGAATAAACAATTATAAGCTTGATCCAAAACTTCTGTGGCCTAGATGAAATGATCAACATTAGAAGTTCATTTGTAAATTTAATTTTGGTGTGTTCCATTTGAACATTGGATACGTTTATAGGAATTGGCTTAAGCCATGAAATTATTTGTTAAGTCTGCCCCGCTGATTGCCTAGTTTGCCCCGCTCATTTTCATGTTTTTTCCCCGCTGACTTTCTAGCTTGGTTCACTGATTTTCTAGTTTGCCCTGCTAACTTTCTAGTATGCCCCGTTGATATTCTAGTTTGCTCCGCTGAATTTGTAGCATGCCCGTCTAATTTTATAGACAATGTTTTATCCTGTTAATTTTATGTTTGATATGTTTTTAAATCCATCTCTGCAGGCAATGAAAATTCTGCCGTCATCTCCAAGCCAACATGTAGGTGTACACTGACTTGGTGGTTTGACAAGGTGAAGGATGGAGTGGAGAAACACGATAGTCGCCTAAATCTGTTCAGGCAATCCCCTTTCGCGTTTTTATTGCATGTTACATCCTTTAGCTTTGTAGGGGCTATATTTCAGCTACTTTTAGAAAGATACAAAGGTGATTCAGTATTTAAGATCAAGGGGAGGCGATTGCAGTTTTCTGAGATGGACTTCGCCCTCATTACCGGTCTTAAGACTGGAGATCTTACTGTACCCAAGAATCGTTGTAGGACGAGTATACTAAGAGACAAATACTTCAAAGAACATCCAGTGTTAAAGAAGCACCTAATGGCCGTGTTTGAGAGATTAGTTGACACCAATAAGCATGAGGACGTCGTGAAGGTTGCCCTACTTCTAGTTGTGGAGTGCTTTCTTAGGGGAACCGATCCGAAAACTATGTGCAACATGGATTATATTCACCTGGTGGACTCGTTAGATGATTTCTATGTGTATCCTTGGGGTAGTTTGGGATACATGACAATGTTGCAAGGAATCGAAATTGCCGTTGCCGCATCAAGTTCCCCTCGGTACACTGTATGTG
The DNA here is from genome assembly GCA_021015155.1 of Magnolia officinalis. Taxonomy (NCBI): domain Eukaryota; kingdom Viridiplantae; phylum Streptophyta; class Magnoliopsida; order Magnoliales; family Magnoliaceae; genus Magnolia; species Magnolia officinalis. Next base: position 37,178 of record JAJHSJ010000450.1, read on the forward strand.
GTTGCATCCTTCCTCTACAAGTAAGAACATCTTTTATTTTCTATATGTTTTCCCTCTATAGTCATCTTTGAATTTTTAACCTGGTGCAATTTCATTCTAACAGGTATGGGCAGTAGAGATATTACCGGCCCTACAAGAGTGTGTTGTTTCGTATGTTCCCCATGAAATTCCACGCTTCATTCAATATCGAGGCTGGAAGTGTTGGAGGTACAAAAGAATACATGCTATTTTCCAGAGTAAAGCTGTAAGTTTATATATGTCCAGCATTTATTGGCGCTTAAGTTGACAACCTTATCAATTTTTTATTTAACATTACTCCTTGTTCTTTTGCAGACATCGATAGTAATGAAATTAGAACCAACGCCACGAGAATGGGAAACGGATGCTGTTCGCTCGGTGCGTGACAGTTTCCAGGTGAGATGTTATGAAAAATGAACTTTATTTTTTCTACATGTGTAAAGTTATCCTTACTCTTACATATTCATGTATACATTTTGTAGGTCACTGAAACCCAAGAAGATGATGAGGAGGGTAATGAAATTGATCATGATGAGGATGACGAGTCAGATGATAACGATGAGAAAGGCGTGGAGGGAGAGGGACCGAGGGAGGGTTTACCAATGGGGGGTGTTAGGAAGAATGTTAATTTTATGAAGGAATTTCGGATTGAGAGGGAGGAGTTGAAGAGGGAGAGAGAGGAATTGAAGAAGGAGAGGGACGAATTGAGAAAAGAGAGGGAAGTGATGAGACGTAAAGAAGCAATGATTGATGAGAAGGAAAATATGTTACTGAAAGAGAAAGAGCAATTCAGGATGGAGAAGGAATTATTTTATCATAACATAGAAAAGTTTGCTAATGAGAGGGAGGAGTTTAATAAGGAGAAGAAAGGTAGAAGTACACAGAGGGGATGTTTTGTAATGGAGGAGGAGGGTGAGGAGTTGAGGAAGAGAGGGGAAGTAAATGATGACCCACATACAGAACTTCGACATGGGGTTTTGGATGGCCTGTCGTATAGTAATGTCAAAGGAAATGTATTGAATGCATCCACTTCTCATCCCGTTTATGAAAGGAGAAACAAAAGGATACCGAAGCCGTCATATTATAAGATGTCTCCGTACTTGTCCCTGTCTGCATTTGATACAACGCGTGGGCCGTTTCTCGAACCCGAGCAAGTAGCTTTTGCAACTTCTCCGATACCATTTCCCCTACAAATGGATCCTTTCAGGATACTATCCGCACAAGAGGCGAAAGAGGCAGAGGACTGGTATGAAGCAAACAAGTCTACGGCAGCGGGGAAATGGTTCAGTACGATATGGCTGAAGGATGCATGGGTTGATAGCGAGGTAAGCATTACTAATTCATTCTCTATATGCATTGACTGACATATAATTATGTGTTATATGAATTTATGACTAACATTCTACTATCCTATTGATTAGGCTATCGACACATACATCGACTTCCTGGAGCGTAGGCATAACGACCATTCAATAGCATATCCTCAGGATTGCAAGTTTTGTCCTACGTATTTTACGGTAACTGTTTATTGCGTTAATCTGTAATCTGTTAGAAAATTTCATTTTGCGACATGTATTGAACTTTCATCATGTTTGTAACAGCAAAGCCTAGAGGGGTGTTTGCCTTTATTGATTGCATACCGGGACTCCAAATCGGCGTCTGAACAGGCCGAGCTAGTAGGACAGATGAGTACGGCTTATGCAATTGCAAAGTACCGAGATCAACCATACGCCAAGGCAATGTGGTGTTATGATGTGGTAATGCACTTGTCATAGAGCATCATCTCTTACTGTTATGTCTTTTATCATGTTTAACTAATATATTATTTTGTGAATCATGAACAGGTCTATGCACCCATTAATCACGAAAATTCACACTGGTTTCTGCTTGTCATCTATCCTAGATCAAGAGAAATTGTTGTTGTGGATAGCTTGTGCACGAATTTATTGCCGAAGTACAAGCAAAAGATGACGAAGATGACAACTGCACTCCCTATTCTCTTCTATGCCACTGGAGACGGCACTGCGCTTGAAGGGAAGAAGTGGACCGTCAGAGTCGATGAATCTGCGCCAAAGCAGAACAATGGTTATGATTGTGGTATATTCGTAATGAAATACATCGACATTTTGTGTAGCGGTCTCACGTTGGCGGGAATAGACATGCAAAAATTTTCCGCCAATTGGAGGAAGTCAATAGCTTATGATTGTCTGTCTCTAGTTTGTAGATGATATTTGTGTGGGGCATGGGCTGAATTTTGGAAAGATGTTGTATATATTGTATTATCTACATTGTTGAATACACATTGTAAGTTATGATGTATAGCATACTTTGTAAGTTGGAAATGTATAGCATACTTTGTAAGTTTGGTGGATAGCATAATTAGAAAATTTTCCGTGTATTCGTCGGAATTGTAAGTTATGATGTATAGCATACTTTGTAATTTTTGGTGGATGATGAAATGAACTTTACACTTTGTCCCACTATATTTTCCGTTTGCCTCACTATGCTCGTCGATCAAGTTCAATGCACATGGAACTCAATGCGCGTCATTGGCCCACTGATTTTCATGTATCCCTCGCTGATTTTATAGTTTGCCTCGCTGTTTTTCTAGTTTGCCTCGCTGTTTTTCTAGTTTGCCTCGCTGATATTTCAGTTTGCCTCGCTCCTTTTCCCAGTTTGCCTCGCTGGTTTTCTAGTTTGCCTCGCTGATATTTCAGTTTGCCTCGCTCCTTTTCCTAGTTTGCCTCGCTGTTTTCCTAGTTTGCCTCGCTGCTTTTCCTAGTTTGCCTCGCTGATATTTCAGTTTGCCTCGCTCCTTTTCCTAGTTTGCCTCGCTGTTTTTCCTAGTTTGCCTCGCTGTTTTTCCTAGTTTGCCTCGCTGCTTTTCCTAGTTTGCCTCGCTCCTTTTCCTAGTGGGGCACACGAGAGGAAAGCGTGGGAATTCGCTAAGAACTGTTGAAGCATTTTTATGGTCATAAAAGTTTTAGGTTTTGCGCTATAAGTTTGGTGTTTTTACTTCATCCCATTGGGAATGACCTTGTAAACGGTTTAAATAGCATATAAACATCAAGGTGGAGCCTTAGAAGGTTTCAACAGTAGGAATTTCTTTCCCCAATTTTTACTCTCTTGTGACCCACCTGAGTTTTGTATCCACCTCATTTTTTGACGCACTTTCTACAATGAGCTCGCAAAACAGATGGACAAAATGGATTTCTCACATACATTGCAGTGGGCCCCACCTAACATCCTTGCACGGGAACTTCTCATAAAATTATTGTATCCTTTGCTGCAAAGTTGATATACGCAATATATAAATATAAAACACATGCATTCCCCCTCAACGCACCACACGTGGGGGCTGGAGGTGACTCATATTGGCAACTCCACCAGATTAAACCGGCCTCAAATCCTTCAAATGGTTCGATTGACTCAAGATATTTCCTAGTTTGCCTCGCTGCTTTTCCTAGTTTGCCTCGCTCCTTTTCCTAGTTTGCCTCGCTGCTTTTCCTAGTTTGCCTCGCTCCTTTTCCTATTTTGCCTCGCTCCTTTTCTTAGTTTACCTCGCTGCTTTTCCTAGTTTGCCTCGCTCCTTTTCCTAGTTTGCCTCGCTGCTTTTCCTAGTTTGCCTCGCTTCTTTTCTTAGTTTGCCTCGCTGCTTTTCCTAGTTTGCCTTGCTGCTTTTCCTAGTTTGCCTCGCTGCTTTTCCTAGTTTGCCTCGCTGCTTTTCCTAGTTTGCCTCGCTGCTTTTCCTAGTTTGCCTCGCTGCTTTTCCTAGTTTGCCTCGCTCCTTTTCCTAGTTTGCCTCGTTGCTTTTCCTAGTTTGCCTCGCTGCTTTTCCTAGTTTGCCTCGCTCCTTTTCCTACTTTGCCTCGCTGTTTTTCCTAGTCTATAACTTATGACCTAAATATATTCTCAAATCCCTAAACCTACACCTACACCTAATCCTAATCTGAACTCCCTAACCTAAACCTAAACCTAAACTTGAAAACCCAAACCTAAACCCGATCCCGAACTCGAACCCGATTTCCTATACCTAAACCTTAACCTATTCTCAAATCTCTAAACCTAAACCTAATCCTAATCTAAACCGTCTAACCTAAACCTAAACCTAAACCTAAACTTGAAAACCCAAACCTAATTGTCCAGTCCTGAATTCTTAAACCTAAACCTTAACCTATTCTCAAATCCCTAATCCTAAACCCGCTTGCCTAAACCTAAACCTAAACCTAAACTTGAAAACCCAAACCTGAACCCGATCCCGAACTCGAACCCGATTTCCTATACCTAAAACTTAACCTATTCTCAAATCTCTAAACCTAAACCTAATCCTAATGTAAACCGCCTAACCTAAACCTAAACCTAAACCTTAAGTTGAAAACCCAAACCTAAACCCAAGTCCTGAATTCTTAAACCTAAACCTTAACCTATTCTCAAATCCCTAATCGTAAACCCGATTTCCTAAACCTAAACCGGGTCCTAAACTTGAAAACCAAAACCCGATCCCGATCCCGAACCCGAACCCGAGCCCGATTTCCTAAACCTAAACCTTAACCTATTCTCAATGCATATCACGGTCAATCCCCTTCAATTCACTATCATGTACCCAAAAATGATGTAGATCTAAAGCTCAATGGACCACATGATAGAAAACAGTGGAGACTGAAGGAAAAAAAAAAAAAGAAATAGAAAACATTCGGGGTCGACCGGTACGACCCGGTCGACCCCAACTCACTGGATCCAGGGATCCAAATTCTCCAGCGAGTTGGGGTCGACCGGGTATTACCCGGTCGACCCCATTTAAGTGAAATCAACTTAAATGGGGTCGACCGGGTTATTACCCGGTCGACCGGGTTACTGTCCAGCGAGTTGGGGTCGACCGGGTTGCTCCCTGGTCGACCCCATTTAGGTAGAATTCACGTAAATGGGGTCGACCGGGTACAACCCGGTCGACCCCAACTCGCTGGATACTTCTGGATCCCTGGAAGGGTTTACCTATGGCTACGGTTATTAGCTACGGTCTTTATCTGTAGCAATCGGGAATATATCTCCGTAGCAATACCCCAACTGAAAAACCAATGTCCTCAATTGGCTTCATGATCATATAAATATATCTCCGTAGCAATACCCTTGGGTTAGCAATGTCTTTAATCAAATTGCTTGTCACTAGGGAGAGAGATCAACAGATTTAATTTGAAAATTTTATCTGCTTAAACTGTTTATAAATACAGCACAACATTGGAAGGTTGGATTTGCAGCCTGTTTTAGAGATTATTATACAGTAGGGTTTCAAATTTTTGATCGATCAGACACAGGAATGTTTGCTTTACTTATTGGTGTACAAGTCCTTCCAAAGCACCAACTATTTGAAACATTTGGTAAAAATGTTAGAAAGAAAATGTCTTCTCAAATGCTTCACTTAAGCTCAATTAATTCACATAGCAAATTGTATCTTTTTAGTCTTAATTACAAATACAGAACAATATTGAAGTTGGGATTTGCAATCGATTTTAAAATTTAATTATATAGCATCCCGTAATTTTGATTCCCTGCGTTTAACTACTTCATCTGTAACAAAACCTGATTCGATGTGGAAAAGGAAAAACATCATGCTTAATGTATCAGTCACAAGCCAAAAATAAATAATCCCAAGAAAGAAAGAAAAGAAGAATAAAAGAAATAGAAAAGATAGCCATAAAGATTTGTATCAGTAATGGCACAAAAGAAATCTCGAAAAGAAAAAACATGGAGAGCATAAAAAACCAATGGATATTGAAATGAAAGCTCCGACTCCATGATTTTTCATGCAAAGCATGAAAAAACATGGAGAGCATAAAAAACCATGGATATTGAAATCAAAGCTCTGACTCCTGATTGTTTTTTGGATCCATTTGGGTTGTTAGCGAGTTGTTTCAATAGAGAAGAGGTCAGAGGAGACCTCCAGAAGTTGCACATCTCGAGAAATAGATTTTTTAGATAAAGGTGGCATAACACCTATCCAGCGCACACCAGAACAGCCTAAACTATGGATCTTCAAAAGCCCAGATGCTTAACCTGTATTTGTGGCCTGAGAATAATCTGCGGCACAGATGCTTAACTTGTGGACGATACATGGTTAATCAGCACAGATGCTTAACTTGTATTTGTGGCCTACCCAATGAGTGGATTGTTCCGATTTCCGCTACAGTTGTGGATTGAATATTCAAGGGAATGACACGTAAGAGGAAAATAGAAACCGTGTATGCTAGGTTACGTGCATTTTGTATTGATACTTTCTCAAAAAAGGGTCGTTACTTGGACCCATTTAAAAATTTTGGAATCGAATTGGTACGAAATGTATCATCGCGATTCCCAAGATGAAAATGGTTCTATGTAAAAGATGGGTCTACTTGAACTCCTGGTTTTAATTGGACGCGAATTGCCTGCACTTATCGGCTAAGTGGGGCCCACTGTGATGTTTGTGAGAAATTCACTCTGCAAATTCAAGACTAAAATTAGGCAGTTCCCCGTTGAAACATTCGCGGGGATGCAGAGGTTTTGTATTTTTTGTGTTTTCAATGGCATATAAACATTACCGAAACGGATTGGCTACTCCCCTGCCACCGGCCAATGGCTGTGGTCGGTGCTCTGTGGGTCCACCATGATGTAGTTCATTCTCCCTCGCGGTTCATATATTTTTCTAGATCATTTTATGGTATGAGACCTAAAATTAGGTATATCCAAATCTCAATTAGACAACGTTACATGAGCAGTATTGAATAAAGGCAGCCTGACAATCCACTCATTCTGTCAGCCTGTTAGTACACTTCAGTGTCCGCCACCCCCAGTAGGGATCGATACAGGACAACCTACCGCTGACTTTGGATATAGCATACACACAAACTCACAAGCACACACAACAAATGAAAGGAAAGATAAAACCCATTTTGTTCACCAAACCTGTTAAACAAACAAAAATTAGCAGTCAGGCAAATCCTCAAAACCAAAAACAAACCAAAAAAAAACTACTGTTCCACAAATGCTAACACCGCTCCAAACACACAAAACAAAAACAAATGTTGATGGATCTGTATGCGCTTTAGCTCCCGCTTCTTCTTCAAGGATCTGAAGAAGTGGTCTACTGGATCACGGATATCAATCATCCAGTTTGTGAATCAGTTCGGTGCGGTGCTGCTTCATCCTTTTGAACACAGCATAACAGATCCTTCAGGATGCGAAAGATCTTCTCATTCCATTGCTCCTGTTCGGTCCTTTGGGTCTTCATTTCAGCCCTCATATCAGTTATTTCTGACCGAACCGAGGCCAGTTCCTCTTCCACCCGGCTGAAGCGCTCATGTATAGGTGGGGGGGCCACAAAATCTTCATCAATGTCTTCGTCATTATCTTCCTCCTCCTCCTCCTCTTCTTCCTCCTCCTCTCCTTCTTCTCCTCCTTTGACTCTTCTCCTCTTTCAACGTCTTCTTGCTGAATCAATTTCATTCTTTTAATACTATTCTCGTCAATAAAATTTTGCGACTCTAAAGGCGCAGTGAGGATGAAACCAAACCCACAATCATTGGCCATCTTACAAATCAACCGACCGAAGGGTAAGGATAGATTGGTTTTGGTGGTGGCGGCATTCAAGATGTGACGCATTACAATAGACGGGTAGCAAACTTTCACGCCTGTACCTACTAAATACAAAACCTCCAACATATACTGTGTTACTTGTGTATGATTTCCCGATCTAGGATACAGATTGTACGTGAAAACAAGGTGAAGGAACCTGTAAACCGGAAGCATCCTTGCTGACTCCAAGCAGTTATCACCTACGACCCATTGCTTAAGTTCGCCACAAACAAAAACAGTCCTCTCGTCCCTATACCTAGACCTCTTCGCATCCTTATATGGAACAATCACTGTCCCACATGGCACCCCACTAATCCTCTCAATGTCCTTAACTTTAAATGTTATCAAGGAATTACCGATTGCTACGTCGAAGGTCATTGACTGTAGATTTGGATTCTGAATTGAAGCATAGAAATGGCGCACCGTCTCGGCGTCGGCATTGTTGTAGGGTGTGAAGATGGGATTCCACCCCATCTTTGCAAGCCACTTTCTCTCTGTTGTATCGACGAACAAGTCTTTCGCTACATACCTCTCAAAGGTTACCTTGCGTTCGGCGAATCGGCTCAAATCGATGGCCGGTTGTACATCTACTCCCTTGCTGCATCTTGTTGACGGGCCGGCCCGAGACGTGGAAGGACCTGATCGAGGTCTCAATCTCGTAGCCTGCGTAGCCGCGAGAGACGCAGTTAAGCATTCAACGTCTTCCCTTCTCTTGGAGCGACGATTAAACTGTTGTTCCCGCCCATCCTGTGCGTCACGCTTCTTGGCCATGGGGTGTTGCAAATCTTCTGCAATGGAGGGATGGAAAGATTCCGTTTCCGGAATGGTGGAAGAAGAGAAAGTAGACGGTTTTGGCCGGAGAAGGAAACGAAAATGGGTTTGCAATGGAATAGAATAAAAGCAGAGGGTTTTGGGGAAACGGGACAGCCGGACCCGGTCGACCGGGTATTACCCGGTCGACCCCAACTCTCTGGACACTTACCCGGTCGACCGGTAAGTTACCCGGTCGACCCCATTTTAGTAAAATTTACAAAAATGGGGTCGTATTACCCGGTCGACCGGGTAAGTGTCCAGAATTTCGGGAAGTCCGGGTAAGACCCGCTTGACTCTGACTGTTTTCCATTTTCACAACTTCTGTGAATTGAAGTGAATTGTCTTGCAATGCATAGAAATGACCGTGAAATTAGAGGAATTATCCATGAAATGCATGGAATTGCCCCGCTGCTTTTCTAGTTTTAAGTCAGTTCACGGTCATTTTAACTCAGTTCACCGTCGGTTGAGGTCAGTTCACGGTCTTCATCAATAACTCGGTGGGGTCTGTAATCTCGACCAGACAAAGGGGAAATAAAAAGTTTAGAAAAGAGAGTTTTTGTGTTTAGGTGGACAGTCGCAGAGGGGAAGAAGTAATCGGAGAATAAGATCTGGTCGGATAGGATGAAGGAGCAGGGAAATTCGCTAAGAAGTAATCAGATTGTAGGGTGTGAAGATGGGTATGACAGCATTGAAAGGGACGTCTGTTTTAGAGCCGGGACATTTTCATCATGGACAAGGTCGTCCGTACGCCTGGGGAGTATTCTTGGCAACAAAAAAGAAATGGGTCTAAGCTTGTTGTGGGCCATATACTGGTCGTACAGTTGTCAATTTCTCTCGCTGTTTTTCACTTGGTTAGGTGTGTATGGGAACAATGTACTAACATTAGATTATCAGTGAAAGTGTTTCCGCTTTGGTTTATGATGTGTTTCCGCTTGGGTTTAGGTTTAGGTTCTCAAGTTAAGGTTTAGGTTTAGGTTTAGGTTAGGCGGTTTAGATTAGAATTAGGTTTAGGTTTAGAGATTTGAGAATAGGTTAAGGTTTAGGTTTAGGAAATCGGGTTCGAGTTCGGGATCGGGTTTAGGTTTGGGTTTTCAAGATTAGGATTTAGGTTTAGGTTGGGGAGTTGAGATTAGGATTAGGTGTAGGTGTAGGTTTAGGGATTTGAGAATATATTTAGCTCATAAGTTAGATTAGGAAAAAACAGCGAGACAAACTAGGAAAAACAGCGAGGCAAACTAGGAAAAGGAGCGAGGCAAACTAGGAAAAGGAGCGAGGCAAACTAGGAAAAGCAGCGAGGCAAACTAAAAAAAGGAGCGAGGCAAACTAGGAAAAGCAGCGAGGCAAACTAGGAAAAGCAGCGAGGCAAACTAGGAAAAGGAGCGAGGCAAACTAGGAAAAGCAGCGAGGCAAACTAAAAAAGGAGCGAGGCAAACTAGGAAAACAGCAGCGAGGCAAACTAGGAAAACAGCGAGGCAAACTAGGAAAAGGAGCGAGGCAAACTAGGAAAAGCAGCGAGGCAAACTAGGAAAAGGAGCGAGGCAAACTAGAAAAACAGCGAGGCAAACTAGGAAAACAGCGAGGCAAACTAGGAAAAGGAGCGAGGCAAACAAACTAGGAAAAACAGCGAGGCAAACTAGGAAAAGGCGCGAGGCAAACTAGGAAAAGCAGCGAGGCAAACTAGGAAAAACAGCGAGGCAAACTAGGAAAAGGAGCGAGGCAAACTAGGAAAAACAGCGAGGCAAACTAGGAAAAGGAGCGAGGCAAACTAGGACAGCAGCGAGGCAAACTGTAATATCAGCGGAGCAAACTAGAAAAAGGGCAAATTGAAATATGCGTGGGGCAAACTGATGGTGGGGTGAGTGGATTTGTTAAAGTAAATGGGGTAGTTTATATCTTTCCAGTCCTTGTTATCATTGTCAGTGTACAATGTAGTTGCTATTTGGCATGCTGAAGGTTATTTCCTTTTTCAGCAAACGTAGAAATTGAGCGAGGCAAACTGGAAAAAACAGTGAGTCGGGTTTCCCTTTTATGCCGCTGAAGTTCTTGTCTATCAGGCATATTTGAGCTTTTGCTCATTATAGTATCAATGCAATTGCCTTGCATTGATTTCCAATTGCATTTTCCTAATCGGCATCCTATAGCGGGACAAGCAGCAAATATAGTGGGACAAGATAGAAAGTTCATTAATCATCCACGAAGATTACAAAGTATGCTATACATCAAAACACAAAATAAATTACAAAGTATGCTATTTTTCAGGAATGAGAAACTTGCACTTCCGGCGATTATGCCCAGTTTGTTTGCATCGCCCACACTTTATTGTTTTCGATTCCTCTCCACGCGATGGAATTCTAAGCTTTTTGGGTCTTCCAGCAGACCTCCTTTGTCCTGGGGGTTTAATTTGCGCACAATACTCCTTGAAGCCCACGAAATTTCTTCCCACTCACTCTTGTCACGTACTGGGTACACCGTCGTTCGTTATACGTAGCTATGTAATTTTGCACCGTGTAGAATGGGGAACAGTATGAGTAATGAGGGAGATTGTAGTTTATACATGCTGACAGGACATGCATACAAGGGTACCCCTTCACGCCAAACTCGCGACATGTACACGAACACTCACTGAGCTTGACGGTATCATTATAATCTCCCACGACATAGTACTCATCTCGAGAAATAGGATAACAGCGAACATCTCGCGCCTGCTGCACAAGATCCTTTAACTGTTGCTCCGCCCATGACGTCAATGGCCCTACAAACGATGCCACAGATTCTCTCCTCTTATAAACAATTCCTGTATCTTCAATCTAACCCCTTCAATCAATTTTGTAACTGGGTATTCGCGTGCTTCTTTGAAGAGGGCATTAACACACTCGAAAATATTTGTAGTAACCAAGTTGAATCTTTTTCCTGGAAAGTGCGAAGATGCCCATCTCTCGTATCCGATTTCTGTCAGCCATGCATGTACTGCGGGGTTGGACATTTCGATATCATGCATCACTTTTTCAAATTCAGCCACCCTACTGTCTTCACATCTTCACTGCCCGCCAGAAGTACATCTCCAATGACTTATCTTTAAAGGTGTCCACCAAGTTTCTGTAGATATGATACGCGCAGTAGCCATGAATTGCACGTGGGAAGACTTGGGGAACCTCTTTCAGTAAACCTTTATGTCGATCAGATATAATAACAAGATCCTCCAAAGACCCTATCGCATCGCTAAGGTAAGTAAGGAACCAATTCCAACTGCTACCGTTCTCCGATTCTCCGATGCCAAATGCAACTGGAAATATATGGTTGTCCCCATCTAAGGCGTGGCGTGGCGATGAATAGAACACCCTTGTATTTGCCCTTTAAGTGTGTCCCGTCAATGGCTAATACCCTCCGCAATGATTTCTGAAAACTTCTAATGCATTGTCCGAGCGCAACAAAACATCTTTCAAACCTGAAAGTCTCTTTGTTAACACGCAGGGCAGTCACTGTCCCCGGGTTGACCGTCCTCAACTCATGCAAATACAAGGGGAGTTGATTGTAGGAGTCTTCATAAGACCCCATCACCTGATTGATTGCAAGCTCCCTGGCTGCCCATGCCTTCCTATAACTGATAACAATATTATACTTCTCTTGCATGGCGAAGATAATATCACGTGGCCTCAACCCCAGGCGTTGCTCGATGCGGCTAACAACTAAATCACATGCTAACTTACTGCTTGCTTGCCTGTGATCGCTCCTCATCCATGACATGCCACACGTGTGATTTCTCGTATAAGTCCGTATCTTGAAAACACCCGAATCACCAACGCGTGATGCATGAACCCTCCATTTACATCTATCATCGAAGCATACGACCGTAAATCTCCGGGAATTTGAGTACAGTACCTTGTACTGGAATTTATTTTGAAGGGCAAATAGGCTCAAAACATGTTGGCACCGACTCTTATCCTTGAATGTTTGCCCTTCGCCTATCTCAATTGATTCACTTAACGAATCCGTATATTCCAGCATTGCCGCATTGGTGAATGCAACATCATCAAACGGCACGGGAACTTGACGGGTGTTGAAGTTTGCTGTTTCGGGCATGTCTGGATGCGGGATGTCGTTTTCAGGATTGATGTATCTTCGGGCTGTGGATGATGACGGCAGATCTGCTGTTGTTGCTAGAGGCGGTGCCATGTAATCACAAATGAGGTCAACGTCACATGCATCGCTGACTTGGGCACTCACAAATCTTGATGTTTGGGGCGGCTCGGGGAGTCGGTCATTTGTTCCTCCTACTTGTAATGGATTTGGCTTATATTGAAATTCCACGCCATGCTCTTCTGCCAGACTGTCAACGTGTGTTGTCATATTTATGTGTTGGATTGTCTCGATGACCAAAGGGATGAACTTTTTCGAATGCTCCAGCTGTGTTGCCAGGAACTCTTTCACGTCATCGTCGTCCTCGAGTACGGTTGGAGGGATTGATGTATTGGAACAGGGATACAAAACTTTCATCCGAACATCACAATCTGTTGGTGTACTCTTCATAATCCTGTACATTCTGGATAGAAGTTCCTCGTACGTAGTATCAACATCTAGCGAAATAGTTTTTTGTACTTCCACTCTTGTACATCCATTGCGTGTTTTCCCATTCTAACTCCCCGCCATAGCAACAGATGATTCTCGTAGCCATAATCTGAAATCAATACAATGAGAAATTATCAATAAAACGTTAAACAACGGAAGCTTGACATAATTCCAAACTCAGTTAACTAATAGAAGACCGAAAACTCGTTTTCCCTTATAGATGAGAATGATACAAATCTTAAGGAAATAAGGAGTAAGCTGGAAAAATGCGCGAGACAACATACAAATTGAGCAAGGTAAATATGAAATTCAGCAGGGGGGGGGGGTGTAAGCATGAAATTCAGTAGGGCAAACATTAAATTGAGCAAGCCAAACATGAAATCGAGTAGGGAAAACTATAAATTAAGTTATGCAAGCAAACATTTAATCGAGTGCATGTAATCCCCATCAACGCATAAAATTTGTTAAGCCTGACGCATGAAATTGATTAAGCCTAACACATGCGCATCGACTTGCATTAAATTGACCTTAGCTGCCATCAAATAAGTCCATCAGTAAATTCACTGAGCTACTATGAAATAAACAACTAGAGCTCATACGGATTAGGCATTCAACGAAGCGAATGATTTCATATGGTGCATGTTTAATTTTGTGACATTAACTATCATTACATTGAGCAAGGAACGCGTAGAATTTGATCAACGCAAACTAGGAATTGATCGAGGGAAGTATGAAATTTTAGCGCGGGGGAAACATGCAATACATTAAACATGCAATACATTAAACCAAGCTGATCTTTGTTTTATTCTTTCATCAAGATTTTTGTTACCTTATCAACAAGTAGAATAGTAAACAAACATTAAAGAAACATTATAATGGGCTATAGGGAGTATTTAATTATAAGACGTCAAATCGCCATTGTTTTCGCTACTATGGTGTACCTAAAATTTGAATTTTCCTCATTTTTGGCCTCGTGTCTTAAATGATATAAGAGGTATTTAATTGTAGGATATCCAATCACTGTTGTTTTCTATGGTGCACTTAAAATTTGGATCTTCTTCATTTTTTGCCTACTGTCTTAAAATAACATGGCAAAACGGATAAATGGTGTGGATATAGAATAAATACATTCTAGTGAGCCCTACATAGAATAAATTGACCTTATTTACCATGAAATTGAGCGATCATACTATGAAATTGATTGAGGCAAACATTAAATTGTCTACCATGAAATTAAGTTGGGCAAACAATAAATTGACATTATCTTATCTACCATGAAATTAAGCTGGCCAAACATTAAATTGAGTGATCGCATGAAATTTATCAAGGCAAATATTAAATTGACCTTCTCTTATCTACCATGAAATTAAGCCGGGCAAACATTAGATTGAGTGATCCTATTGCGAAATTTATCAAGGCAAACATTAAATTGACTTTATCTTATCTACCATGAAATTAAGTTTGGCAAACATTAAATTGAGCGGTCCTAGCATAAAATTGCGCAGCGTAAACATGAAATTCAGCGAGCATAGCATGAGATCAAGTAAGCCCTAACATGGAATTGAGTGAGCTTCAAATGGAATTGAGTGAGTTTCACATGGATTTGACCGATCAACACATAAAATTAACTAAGCCTAACGCATGAATTTGAGTAAGCCTAACACATAGAATTGACCGAACTTCGCATGCAATGCAATTGTACGAGCTGAACATTTTTCTTAAAAATATCTGTACCACCAACTACCATAGTACAAGTCAAATGTAGGTTGAAGGAGGTGCTTTGGAGTGAGGGAATATTTTGAACCTTTTCAAGGATTGCAAGTCCAGCTACTTCATGGGATTTCACGTAACCCTAGCCAAGACGAAAAATGGTAAATGTAGAATGATGATATCAGCATGATTCACGGAGAATTCTATGAGAAAAATGATGAAAAAATAACCTCCGTACCTCGATTTATGGTTGAAAGGGAGTGAAATGCTGTTATTTTCAGGAGGTTTTTTTCGTTGAGGGAGTGAAAGCAACGTACGAAGGTAGCAGCAACTTTTTAAAACCGAAATCGGATTGGTTACTCACCCTGCCACCATCCAATGGCCGTGGTGGGTGTTTTGTGAGCCCCACCATGATGTATGTGTTTCATCCATTCCGTTCATTCATTTTTTACAGTTCATTTTAGAGTTTATTCCAGAAAATGAGAGGGATATAAATCTCAGGTGGACCACACCACAAGAAGATCATATTGATTGGATATTGACAATTACAATTCTCCTAATGCCCAATGAACTGTTTATTTCACATCTAATCTGTTGATTAGTTCATACAGGCCTAGATGAAGATAAAAACCAAAAATCGGCTTCATCCGAAACTTTTATGGCCTCCTAATGGTTTCTAATAGTAGACGTTCATTCAACAGTTTTTCCTGTGATGTGGTCCAGTTGAGATTGGAATATACCTCATTTTCGGTCTCATACCATAAAATAATCTGTTAAAATATATGGACGGCATGGATGAAAAGTATACATCATGGTGTGGCCCACAGTCCACCGACCATCTGCCGTTACTTGGTGGCAGGGGGGTACCGATTCGGTTTCCGTGAGACGGAGGGGTATTTTCGTCCTGAAATCCCGACTCCGTACGAGGAGGTCCAGTTGCGTACTCGAAGTTTGTATTGTTTCAGAAAAACCGCTGGATAAAAGGTGGGGTCCACATTCGTAAATTTCTCTTTTTACAATAAGAAGTATTATACATTGCTCTAGCTTTCTATAATACCCTTATTTTCCTTTATTCTACAAATGGGCCCACGGTTCAGTGATCCAAACCATCCATATAATTGGGCCCACTGCTGATGTACATGCGCCCAAAGTTCTCCGAGATTGAAAATCCAATCCATCCAATCTCTGATCATTTTTCAGCAGAGTATGGACCGTTGCTATATTTTCCTTCTTAACCGTGGGCATTTGATGCACGGTTGAAATGAAAGATATTACACTGTGAATCTAACAAAGACATTCCCATTAATCAGAGGTCGGATTGTTCGATAAATCTCAATTTTGGACGGTGACCTTCTGCATTGGGTCCCACGATTTGGACGGTTTACTTAATGTATACCAATTGTCCAATTTAAAGAGTATCTGCCTATCTAAATAACTCATGTATATTAAAAAGGGTCGTGACTCGATAAGGGACTTCATGTGCCGGCGAAAGACGTGCAAGAGATCTGGGCCGTTCATCAGATAGAGCGTACTGTGAACATCTCACATGCAAAAATCAAGGATGTGCATTCTTCAGGTGAGACACATATGTATGTTGAAGACCGTTGGATTTTTTTTTTCTAACTCTCGTTTTACTCTGCCTGATTACTGGGCCAGCATTATTTTTAGTCCATGTCATATTCAAAGTGTATCCCACCTGATGAATGGCCTGGATCTCTGACAAGTGGACCATCCACCTGGATCTCTCTCATGTGTTATGCCCCTCACGTGAGGGGCCCTCATCGAATCACGTTCCATAAAATAGTCCTCAACCACATGCGTGCATTGCATGTTCTTTCTTCGTTTTTATTTTTTAATTTAGAACCAAAAGCATTCGCAAAACGACGTATTATAATATAATTGGTTCAAACTCTACAGTACATCTCGGCTTTTAATTTATATAGGTGGGGCTGTCGTTCAGTGATCCAAACCGTAGGTATTATGGGTTTCAGCATGGATGGCCTAAGAAAGAAAAAAAAGCTCCAATTTTGAAAGATCTGGGCCACAGAATGTTTAGCAGTTTATTGAGATGTGAACCGTTGGTGTGCTTTCCTTCTCAACTGTCTATTTCTGGGTAGGCTATTGAAGGACTAGGTCTTTCCTAATCTGGAAATATTTTTAATAACTACTATCCATGATGAGACCCATCATATCCACGGTTAAATTGGGTGGATCTTACAATCAGAAAGCTCCACAGTATTTAATGAACGTTGGGCCCCGGCATTCTACAATCATGTGAGTGGATTAGGTGCGGCCCCAGCCTCACCCGACAACGTACGACACTGACCGTGGGGCCCACCTTGAATGATATATATAATATCCATGCCATCCATCTCCGTTTTTCTATATCATTTATGGCATAACCCAAAATTACGTAGATTCAAAATCTCAGATAGCCTATAAGATAGGAAAAAGTGGTGATTGAACGCTCACAATTAAAAACTCCGTAGGCCAACGATAATGTTTATTTTTACCTCCTACCTACTGTTAATAAGATCACACAAACATGGGATGGAGGGAAAAAAAACAAATATCAGATTGATAAAAATCTTTTGTAGCTCACGAGAGGTTTTTAAATGGTCAATCACCAAAGTTTCCTATGGTGTGGTCCACATGAGATCTGAATATCCTTAATTTTTGGTCTTATGCCATAAAATGATCATTTAAAACGGATGGACGGAGTGGATATACAATAAATTCATCAAGGTTTGCCTCATGGTGGGCCGCACTTAGTAAGCTCCCATAATACATTAGCAAAATAACTAAAGAATCACGTGCAACATGCAGACACTACATTGGGGCTGTCAACGCGCCGGGCCTGGATAGGTCTCGGCCGGAATTTGAACTGG